>BRDA01072626.1:1780-15681 GCA_036984385.1 Crenuchus spilurus | reverse complement strand
ACAGGTGTTCAAATACTTATTTGCAGCAGTAACACACAAATAAATTATTTAAAAAATCATACATTGTGATTTCTGGATTTTTTTCTTTTAGATTAGGTCTCTCACAGTGGACATGCACTTAAGATGAACATTTCAGACCCCTCCATGATTTCTAAGTGGGAGAACTTGCACATTCGCAGAGTGTTCAAATACTTATTTTCCTCACTGTAGCTCAAGTGCAATTTGACGACTTCTATGTTTCAAGTTACTAAAAGTATAAAGCCAATCTCAGATTTTTTACTTTTTTCCAGAAATGAAGAGTTCATGTCCTGATAGTCCTGGGAACATGAAATCACCATCACAATTGATGTGTAATTGTCCACAATGCAGTGCTGTTTGTGATTCTGAACACAATAAATCATTGTACTGGTAGTTTTTAAATGTGGCACTGCTGGTTCATTGTCTCTTTTGGCTTATCAAACTGCATATTGTGTTGTGTATTGTGATACTATAGTTTGGCTACATTGTACATCCCTTCTTGCAAATATCTAATCACAGGCATTGTCAAATTATCACTGGAAAATACATTTCTCATGTGTATTCTGTCCTTCACTGTCGATGGCTAGTCAGTAGATGAAGCACATTTTGTTCGCAAACCATAAAAATTTCACTACATAAACTAAAGCTGATCATGCTGCTTGGTTCGTGAGTTGCGGGTCAGAGATCCAGGACATCCTCCTCGGGGAGCTGTATGCATACGTGTAGAAATGTTTCATACTGAGATCTTGGCTGATTATAAACTGTCCTACATCTGGCTCTCTGCTTGACCTGAAGTGAGCCGGCCCTAATCCACACACTGTTATTCCTCATTGCTAGCTCAAGTGGGGGGAATTAGCTCCCATTGTGTACAGCCCAGTGGATTTGCCAAGCAGGCAGTGAATAAAGTCTCACCAGATTAAGCAGAGTGAAAGGTCTGAAACGCTACAATGACTGAGGTCTGTTGTCTCTCATGGGTTTGAAAAGGGGCCACAAAATGGAGACTGGTCTTGTTCTTGCGAAGTCTGTAAAGAACTAGGGGGCGGTGCTTATGCTATACATTTCCCCACATTCAAATGACGTTTTTTATTATTGAACAGTGATGTCAGCAGTTTTGAATAAAAGTGTGTGTATATATATATATATATATATATATATATATATATATATATATATATAAATGGATTCATAGCCAACGCTCGTGGTGAAGACCAGTATACCTTCACTCATCTGGACATTTTGCATGAAATTAAAATTGTGAGATTGTAAATAAGTGAGATTGGCTCAATGTAATGAATTCATTTGTTAAAAAATGGTTTGAGTCTGCTGATTGTTTTGCCAGAGGGCTGGGTTTTGCTCGACACTGCTCAGCCTATCATGGACCACATGGATGTGTTGATGCCTACAATGAAATGAAGGATAAAGGCAACATTGCAAGTAGTCAGTCTCCATTAAGACAAGCAAAGGTACTACATCACTTCCTTTATCCTGGTGTTTATGATGTACTCTCAAGGCCCTCAAGCAGCCTCCCTAAGATGTATAGTTATGGTTTCTGTTACAAATTGTCCCTGAGAGTTTTGTCCTATTTGCATTTGATGATACAGGCGCTAAACCCCTTGAGACGCAGCATAGCTTCTTGTGGGGCTATTTTAAGAGTTGTTTTTTCCAGCAACTGCATTTAATTGTACCAGCTCAGCATTAAACTCAGTACATTAGATCTACCTCACATGAACTATAACTATAAAAACACCACTGCGCTCTCAATAACTCACTGTATTGTGTTTTCTCTCAGTCGTCCTGCAGGCACTGGCATGCTTTCCTTCATGTTTGAAAGAAACCAGATATTTAATACCTCCATCTCCTGCTTCTCCTCGTGGGCTTGATCTCTCAGTAGCCCAGAAGATGCTGTTTTTCTCACGTTTCCTAAGACTTAATTATTTGGGAAATATATGTCCTCCCGGGGGTAATCTCTGTATCGCAGAGCGTTTGGAGGCTCTGTAAGCCTATAGTTTGCTGTAATCCTGGCCGACATGCAGCAACAAGATTAGGTTTCTATTTATCAGTGTGTGGTTTGGGAGAGCCTCTCTCAGCCTCTTCACTCTGCGCTCTCTGAAAGATTCTTGATCAACTGCTTGTTTTGCTTGCACTTGATTGCTGCATCCTCGCCAATGAATCCTTGTGGAGTTGAGAGGAGTGAGGGAGCAGGGGAAGGCGATGATGACTTGTACAACTGTGATGGCTTTTATAATTATTTGTCATTCATGTTCTCGCCCGCACGTTGAAGAGAGGCTCTTATTTGACTGCTCTCACCGTCTGAATCAGCCATTAACTATGATGAGTCTGGCGACAGTTGTCATTGCCCTGAAATCCTGTCAGGCACTCCTTTATACATGATGTCAGGATTGTATAGCTCCTGAAATGAAAGTGACAGTTAAACGAAAAATCACATTTGTGTAATTTATCAAAAGCCACGACACGTCTGGTGTCTAAAGTTTGAACTTGAGCTCTGAGGCTGATATTGTGGACACCTAACAGGAAATGGAAGATTACCTCCTAAAATTAGCTTTATGGAAACGGCACATAAATCAGCATACACTTGCCTGACAACACTTGGGGTTAATCAAAAGCAGGCGTGATCAGTATTGTCCAGACTGTGGTGTTCTCTGTGGATCTTTATGGATGTGGATGATTAAAAAGCAGGTTGTTGGAGAGAAGACTTCTGAGAGAAAATTGGACAGCAAAGAAAACAAATAAATGGAACCAAATTAAGCCTTACTTTTTGCTAGAAGCCCAGATACCGAAACTCAAAGCCCAAACTGAAGCTCTCTGCTTTGATACATTATGAAAACAACCAGTTCACTTACAAAAGCAGTTATGTTTGGGACAGGTGAAGGGGAAAGCAACTTGATGGATGGATGCAGCCAAAGGAATAATGCTCAAGCCTGAAAACCCAAACAGATGCCAATGTTCTGTAGAAACACCATCTATGTGGTCGTCTGAATCAACCATAATAAGAATTGTATTTGGTATTTTGGCATAGGGTTACCAGTGCGCCAGTTAGCTTCAAAATGTAGTAACAGCCTTCTTGAAGCATGAATCTGGTCAGTCTGAGGATCAGAGATTGTGTGAAGATGAGTACGGGTGAAAGGTAGGAATGCACCGAAATGAATGTTTTTGGCCAAAATAAAACATTTGGCTGAATACTGAACGTGGTTTTTTTAACTGGGTCTTTCTTTAAGTTTGCCCTCCATTGCATAAATTAAATAAACTAAATGACTAAATATATTTTGTCTTGGTTTTCAAATTTAAAACAACTACATTGCAATTTAAAAGCATTTTTTGAACATTTTATTTTCCCAACAGATACCAACAAAGCACAATATGGCTTTAAATGAATTGGACAAAAAAAGTTATGTCTAATATCAGTTGATGTAGATTGATATCCATCCTCATGTCGCCTGTGTTGACTGTTTACAGACATCATGTGGTGGAAGAATATTTTATTGTGAATGATTAAAACATTCATTTATGAATTGAACATTAGTGTGTTTTATGTTGACCACTGTTTTATAAAAGCAAGGAGCCACTCGATGCTGCGTTACTGTGATTTTATCACAGGGAAGAAAGATTGTTTCTCCACTTGTTGTTATGTCCAAAACACCTCACAGCCGCTCGTGGCTTATTTCTTTAATGACCATATAATAGTGGATGGATTGATGGATGGATGGCACAACAGCTTTGTTCTTGTCTTTACTTTTTCATTAGTTACTATTGGCTCTACGAAGGTGAAGTAGAAAAAAAACGTAAGTGTCATTAAAAACATTTTTGTTCAGTTTAAATTATTCAGTCTTGTCACTTATACAGCCAAACATGGAAACTGTGTTTCTGCCATTTTCATCCAAATAATTTTGGTCACCGAATATTCAGTGCATCCCTAGTAAAAAGAAGTGAAGAACTGTAAGAAGCTTCCAGACCATGCCGGGATATAAAAAGCTGAAATATGCCCTTTTTGTCTATTTTAGTCAATATCAGAAAGCACTTTATGTCTGACGTGCTACAGTTGAATGAAAGGTGCTGGCGAGAATGGTTTGGCTAGAAATTGCTCTTTTGAGCTCGTCAGAGATGAGTCATGCTGGTGCTTTTAGAGTGTTTTGAGGTTAGGACTGGAGTATTGCAGGCTGGTCCTGTCTGAGCATAAAAGGGCAACTTTTAGCCAGAGCGTGACCGGGCTGAATGGCTGAGGACATGGGGCATGCCTGATAGGCCTGTAAAAGCGATCACAGGACTGCGAAACAAAGCCCTTTCATGGCCGCCTCTGTCTCTGCCCTCCCTCTTTTGCCTTTTCTCTCTCTCTGTCTCTCAGCGGTTCTCTGCAAGCAGTGTATGTGTGTCTGGATGGCTGTGGAGTTAGCAGCAGGGGGGAGGAGGGTAGAGGGAGCTCAGCAGAGAGAGGGAGAGGGGTAAGCAAGCAAGCAAGCAACCGAGGGAGGGAGAGAGAGAAGGAAAGAAAGGGAGAAGCTTGCTGGCACTGCTAATTCAGCCCATGAAAGCCCTGTGTGCAGTCAGAGCAGCTGTCCTCCATTGTCAGCCAGCACATTTCCAGCGCGCCTCTCTTTTCGTGTCTCGGTGCGTGAGTAGCGAGAGAAGCAGCAGCAGAAGGAGGAGGGGGAGGGGAAGGAGAGGAAGAGAGAGAAAAAAAGAGAGGCACGCACCCACCAGCACTGCAGGAGGAGAGGAGAGATGAGGGGAGGAGGGTAAGCTGTGACTGCTGTCAGTGAGAAATATGGCTTTCTGCGCTGTGCGGTGGGCCTGCTATGGGAAAAGGTGCTCAGTATAGAGCTTTCTTTTCTTTCTTTTTTGCCATTACTGTGGTAATGGTGCTCAGGGTGGTGTGTGTGTGTGTGTGTGTGTGTGCAGGGAAGGAATGACAGCCATGTTTGAAGAGGCCATGGAAGAATAGAGGAGAAGGCAATCTGTTTTAAATGTCTATTGCTAAAATAAATGTTCCTCACAGGTTCTTGACTTGGATGTACGGTTCTAGGAAAACACCATAACTGTTATTGTCCTCTTCCATTATGTGGAGTTATTTTAAGCTTTAAAAAGGTTCTTCACACGTGCACATCTCATTTATAAGAAGAAGCATCCCTTGAAATGTGTGACATCAGTCTTCAGGCCCCTTTTTGCCAGCTTTCACTTTGAAGTGCCTAAAGGTGGGGTTTGTCAAGTGACGTTTTTGTGCACAGCAAGTAAAGGTACAATCCCCTTTCAAATGAGAGAAGACAGAGGTAAGAGAAAGAGAGATTTAATGGGAAGCTGAAAGCTATCTAGGTTGCTGATCGTGGAGAAGCAGCTTAGCCTCTCATTTCCCACTGAAACTGTTCCAGAGTTGACGGAGGCCAGGAAGCCTGAGCTCCATTAGAACAAAGCTGTCCCAGTCAAGAGGGGGGGGGGGGTCAGGGGGAAGGGGGGAGTCTAACTTTTCCTGGAATGTGTCATGCTTGCTCTCATGCTTTGCTCCTCTCTCCCGCTGTGCCAAGGTTTCCCCTTGATCAACTGAGTGCTTGGACCCCTTTTGTTCCTTTTCCGCTGGTCATTCACAAACGCTAAATCTTTTCACCCCTCTCCATAAATCCTCACTTCTGTTTACATGAATCATTTGGTCTCCTCCCTCCATTCCCTTTCTTTCTCTACGTTTTTTTTTCCTTCTTTTCTTTCATTCCCTTTCTCTCTCCCACATGTGACTCTAGCACAGTGCTCAGCTCAGACTGGACAGGCTGTTAAACTCACTCGCCCCACAATTTGTGAACATTGCTTTGGGGTATTTTAAGCTTCTTCTCAGTGGGCTGGCCAGGGAACGCCCATGCTGTCCTGCCTTCAGCCGAAATGAGAAAGAACTGATATGTTCAGCTATTGGAGGCAAAGAATGCATGCCTAAACTTCACTGACATGCTTTTTCCAGGTCTGTGGTGAGTTTGGACATTTCAGAAACAAGGCTCTAATTGTAATGTCCATCCGCAAATAAGATAAAAAAACTTAAACTTGGAGATGAAATGATCATGAATTTTTATGCCTAATTCTAGTTTCTTTACAGCCTAATTGGTAGACTGCTGATTTTTGTTACACTAGGCAAACTGTAGGATAAATTCATAATGAAATAAGCTAACACACTTCCTGTAATTTCTACTAGCCAAGGCTGAAGTAAAGCCAAAATAAAAAATTTTTGGGCTAAACTAGCATTTAAATATCTAAAACAAATTTTTGCCAATTTAATAAAAGGTTTATACAGCAAAAGTAAAAAGTATCTCGACTTATTTCTGGAGAAAAAAAATCTACCAAAAATAAAAGCCAAACTGTCAGTTCTGTGTTTTGAGCAAAATTAGCTGTGTCTGGTCTCGATTGATTCCCATCATGCATTTCTATTTACAATTCCACTGTTTAGTTGGCAAATGTAGGACATGGCACAGCTGAGAAGTGTATATAGTAAATATCCTGTGATATTTTTCATGTGATGCTGTTTTTAGACAACATGCCAAGGGGCAAAATATCAAGACGTTTCCATTGGTAAGCTGTCATAACACCAATTGCACCACTTGTGCTTAGCCTTGTGTGTTTCTGTCATATGTTTCACAACTGAACTTCTCATTTAACCCCAGGTTAAGGTTCACTTTGAATAATTTTGCTGGCTTCAAATAGCTGAACTGAACCATAGCCTTGGCCCACTCACTTAAAATGTGCCCATCTTTCTAGGCCAGAAACCCTTGCTTTGATTGCGCAGTTTAGTATCAAACCGGTGCAATAACTTTTACTAGTAATTTGCAGGTGCACAAAGGTTTGTAGGCCTTACTATTTATCTGGATTGTTTACAAAGAAACACATCTTACTTTGGCTATCTCAGCTTTATCCAAGTCAATAAGGGCACATAGCTTTTTGCAGTTTTATATTTACAGTCAAATAAATACCTGATGAAAAAAAGTGTGAGAACATGTGGGATGATGGGCTCTTGAAAAGAGTAATTGGAGCTTGATGCTCTATTCGTTTCACGTGTTTGACCTGCCCTGTCCCAGTCAGTAAAGGTTTCAGAAGACTTCAAAAGAAAAGTTTAATGTTTTAAGACTGGAAACCATCCCAGTCGTAATCAATCCTTATTGAAGCAGATTTTTTTTCAAATGAATGAAAAATGAAAGCCATTTAGTCACATTGCTACTCTCACAAGGACTAGCTGTCTTACGACATAAATAGTAGAATCTTTGACTAGGCTTTCTAGGATTTTAGTTTAAAATCTGCTGGTATTACTTGCACTTTGATACATTTCTGTGAATTTGGCCTAAGAAAAGGCATGGCCATGAAGAATACAGAGCAATTCTTTTGAACCTCAACAAGAGATTGCTGTAAGTCAAATGGTGAATCTTTTGGGACATGTATGCACTGTAAAGTTTGGGACTGTAGCATTGCTTACCATCCTCCCCCATAGCTGTGAAGTATGGTGGAGGGAGTTTTAGAGTACTTGGCTGCCTGAGGCTTTGGCTTGATCGCCTAAAATATCTTCTAATATTTCCACAGGATCAATAAAATGAGGCTTTCAGCCTTTTAGAAAGATTAGGGAGGAAGATGGTTCAACAAGTTAATAAAGCTAAGGTTTTATCTTTAACCTTTAACCAGGAAGGCCGTTAACAACAAAATGTTATTTATAGTGTCAGCCTTAAAGTGCACTTTTTTCACCAGTACAGTTAACAGTTTAGTTTGAACTATGTGGGCAATAAAGTGTCACTGCAAAGTATTGGTCTTTTTAAAGACTTGATCACTATTAAGTTATCTAGATCATTTCAAATGGCACATGTGAAATTGTAAGGTATTTATAGTCAATTTAGAAATGTTAGGAGATTTGGTTCCCTAGCATCATTTATGTAGTCTGTTTACTGCATTTTCATGTACGGTGCACCTGATAACTTTAATTATGTGTTGTGAATGGAGCCCTAGGCGCGTGTGTGTGTGTGTGTGTGTTTCGGTGTGCCCATTGCTGGTTTTCAATGCCACTGTTGTAATGAGGCAAATGTTAACAGAGGTCAAGGGTTCAAGAAAAAAAAACTGTTTAATCATCTTCCTCTTTCCCGCCAATCTGTCCTTGCCACTAAAATCCAGGGCAAGACTCTCTCACCAGGGTGTGATACAAAGACCAGGCTGAAGAAAGCTTTTAAGTGAGGATTAGCTCTCTTATTTGTTTATTTGTGTTTTTATTTTAAAACTAAACGAGCGAAAGAACCAAGCATGCATGTTTTGTCTCATGTACTTTCAAGTTGACTTTCTTTACATTTTCTACTCTTTTACAAGGGAAGGACGTTGAACTCTTGGTAATAAACAGTCAAATCCTGTTTCTAAAAAGACCAGTAAAACTACCCAGAACAGCAGAATTCATCAGCCGGAATTCACAAGCTTACATAATGCCATACCACTAATGGTTTAAGCTTTGAAAAGTAGGATAAATTGGAGGAAATAATTCCCCAGAGTGTAACTCTTTCCACATAAGCCAAAAAGATGTGAGCATTTTGAAAGTGACATCAGTCTGAGCACTGTAGTGTAAAAACTGATTTTCTTCTAGCTCACTGCATGATTTTCCCATGACAGTTTCATATACTGTAAACACAGTGGAAGTGATGTGACAGAAGATAGTTTCATGGTGATGTCTTTTAATAGATTCACTCTCCTTTCAAAGAAATGATTTTGTAGGCATACAGGAATATTGGTTCATATTTGTACTAAATTATAAAAACTTCCTAATAGAATATTACTATAATATTTGAATATTAATATTATAGTAATATAATATTTATCTAATAATAATAATATATCTAAATATAATTATTTTAATTTGAATATTTTAATAATAATTATATATATATATATATATATATATATATATATATATATATATATATATATATATATATATATATATATATATATATATATATAATTATTAATATAATATTGGAATGTAAACGTCCTATAGTACTTCCTAACTATAGAATCTTGTAATCTGACAACTCAAGATGTCAGTTCATATTATGGAAGCATAGCTTGTCTTAACTGAAGAAAAAAAGTGGTGGTTGCTAAACTCTCCATTCATCTCACCACTGAACTTGAGTCTGCAGCTGTTTCTCTTCTCAGGCAATGAATCCACAGACATCTTTTTACAGCCAGGAAAAAAGTGTTAGCAGGTTTGTGTGTGACATTATAGCCCCACAGTGCTTTTTGGTATTTTGTACTCAACACTGTCATTTGTTTATGAACATACACTACCAGTCAACAGAATTAGAAAGTTTTAGAATGCCTGGTTGGTCAAGGGTTCATCCTGCAGCAAGATCATGACCCAAAATATAAGTCCAATATTTGCCAAAGGTGACTACTTTGAGTCCAAAGTTTAGAATACATTTTTGTCTACAAATTGAGTTCTTATATGCTTTCATTTCAGAGTGCAATGAGACATTAAATAGAATAATTTTAAATTAAAAAATTGGGGTGTTGTAAAACCTTTGACCAGTAGTGTATGTACATGAATTCATTTTATTACCTGATTAATTGAAATAATCATCTACTTAATCAGGTAACATTTTTCCTTAGTTTTGTGGCTAATAATTGTAAGTCTGGTCCAACAAAAATCATTAGGTTAGGCAAATAAATATAAGAATTCAGAAAACCTGTTAAAACAAGTTTTTACTGACTGCTGCAACACATTCAGAGTGTATTTAAATAGTTGTTTAATAGTCTGTAATTATCTACACTGAAAAGTATTGTAAAATTACTGTAAGTACTGTAAATTAACATTATAGTACCTGAAAGTATTTTACTGCAATTATATGGAACAAAATATCCCTGCAAAGTTCTGTATATTTATGTACATAGACAGTACACTGTAAGAAGAATCCTATAATTTGTACACTAATTTACAGGCAGCACAGCCAATATACAGGTTATAACAGTGTTTTTTTTACATCCAGTTATCTGAACTATTTTAATAGTTGTAGTGTTACGTTTTGCTTATGGGTCATAACACTTCATTGCAGTTCTATATTCTTTTTTTATTAATGTGTACTGTAGAAGCCTTTAGTTTGTAAAATTTCAGGTAACTGTTGCTTGTTAAAACCAATAAGTTGAACTTAATAGGTATAAAGGCAAATAGGCAAAATACTAATACATTTCACAGCGTACATGTATAGCTGCTAAAACTAAACAAAGGCAAATTAAGTGCAGTTATACAAGACATTTAATTGTTAGGAACAATGTGATGTATATGGCTATTGATGTTGGGAAATATGATAAAGGTGCAATGAATGGGTAGATTTAGTAATATCTGTTTAACCAAGCGTCGCCTCCACACAGTTTGTTTTATTTCTCATTGCCTTGTAGAATGCATTCAGCAGCCTTCACACTGTGATGTTTCTCCTAAACAGACACATGTTCAACTCTGTTTTTTCACTTTTAGCCGCATCACTGTGATATGAACACACAGGAAGAACTTGTACACTGCAGTGTCCTGTATTGAATCTAAGCTAATAAATAAAATCGCTCAGTCTGCCACTTTCAGTATGAATAAACCGCTTATTAGGATAACTTAAGCTAGAATTTTAAATACTATCAGTGTAGACACTGTTTAAAACAGTTGTAATGGTAATAACAGTAGGAATAGAATAGTAGGACATAACCTTGAATAGGTCTGTAATAGCTGAAGATGATAAACTTGGTACTCTTAATTTTCTCCGTCATTGATTTGAGCAAAACTGAAGTTTTTAAGGTGACTTAACAAAAACATTATATTTCTGTAATACAGCACCAAGTCAGATATTTCAGTCCAGTTTTGTGTAGCCTCTTAGTTTAGTATTAGCTTATAAAGAGTTTGGTTCATGGCAGGTCAGGTCTGTCTAAGAAAGCTATGATTAGTAGGTGATTATCAGGCTTAAAATACAATCTGGCACCACTAATGGCTTTACTCGTGATCGGTTCACAATAGAGGGTTTGTAAGGTTGAAGGTTTCACACCTTAAGTCTATAGTTGTGCTCTATTTTGAGCCATGCTATGTCCTCAAATGCTCGCTCCCATGTTTTGTTGATGGAATCGTGGCATTGAAATCTGAAGCCAGTGCAGTAAGACTTTGAATCGGCTAAGACACAATCCATTCTCTCAAGTCAGGGTTGGAACTTGACCTGATTTCTGCTGTATGGTAAAATACCTTATCAAACAAGTTAGAACATCCACACGCTACCTATTGATGGACTTCTGCATTGGAGCCCTTAGCTGGTATACGGTTTCTATCTTATAAGTCACTTCCTTTAGCTGTACTCTTAATTTCATCCATCCTGAGTTCACAAGGACGTGTGCATCTGGTGTAATTTAACTGTGAACTGAGTGGAGAGAATCATATTGGTGGAGTTCACCAGGAATAATGGAAAAAAAGGGCTTAGTGGCAGCTGTTAATCTTGCCTTGTCACGCCTCTGTAGCCGAGCAATTTAATTCACCTCAAAGAAATTGACTGAAGTGTATTTGAAACAAGCTGATTGAAGTTTTCATGGTGCGGTATGTCCAAGTCATGCTACTGGAGATTACCTTGGTCAGGCTTGGTTACTGGAGCAGTGAAAGCCTGATTCTTTTCTGATATGCGGCTTACGTTCTTGCTCTCTAACCTTTCAGCACTTGTTTGTCCATCATGTTTCATGGAGGTGAAGGAAAGGGACAGAGTGCCCCGGGGCACCGTGTTCATTCTCTCTGCAGCTACAGTGACAGGTAAACTGACAAGATGGCAGCCATCTTGTGTGACTTCACATGGTCAACCTGTCTGGCTGTGATAATGTAACAGCGAGGGCTCGTTTAATGAGATTACACCACTGCAGGGACTTGAAGGAGTAGAGATGGCACTTATCTAAAACAGAGGGAATGTTAGAGCTGGATCAAATCTGATCTCTCTACATTTTCACAATGCATTTAATAAGATGGAACTGACAGTTTGTTTTCCTCAATAGATTTAAGAGCCAGGGCATGATATTCATGATATGTAAACAACGGTGGGAAATAAGGATCAACCAGGCTGATACAGATACTGATAATGAGTAATCTAGGACTGATATTTGGGGCCAGCATCCATTACAATAAATGTTATGTTTACATCTGACATTAAAGGAACATAATTTTAATAGCATATTACAAAAATGTGCTTTGGTCTTAAACTGTAGCAAAAATAGTCAAAAGCTCTTTTGGTTAGCTTTACTGGATGTCTGGTCCGCATTTCAACCAATTAAATAGCACGGTGGGTGTGACTCTGGGTGAGACTACAAAAGCTTTTAACATGAAAACTGATTTTAAAAACCAGGAAAATATAAAATATTGGTTGAGGACCAATAATCAGTCAACCTCTAGTGGAAAACATTCAACGGCATGTAAGGAAACATGATCGGTGTTCATTTTAACTATACCCACAAAGGCTTATAGTAATGTACATTTTTGTACTGGTGATTTAAATTGCACGCTGCAGATTTTAGTAGGTCGTCTTAAGAAGTGCTTCATGCTCAGATATTGAAGGATGAAAGAATGAGAAGTCGACCTGATTCTGTAACAGATCTATTATGACATATCAGGATATCACAGACATAACTTGTAAAATTGATGGTGGAAACACAGTAACCACGAGGCAGTAATACCAGAGCTGCGTTCAATATTACCAATTTGATAGGGCATCTAAAATATAAACACTTAGACAAATACAGTGAGTTCAGAATCTTTTAAAAGAAGAGTTTTCTTGAGATTAAAGAGAAGGTTGTTGAATTCATCATGCTTGATGACCAGCCTATCGCTGTAGTAGAAAATACAGGCTTTCAGCGTCTTTTAGAGCTTTTGGAGCCATGACATGCCCTACCTTTGTGGCACTACATTTCAGAAATGGCTCTGCCATAGCTTTACCAAAAAGTTGGCGACTACCTGCGAGGTCTTTTATCAGATGTGTCTGCTATTGACTTATTGACTGTGATGTTTCTTCGATGTCATTACTTAGCCACACTGAATTGACTGAAGTGAGAGTATGAGTATAGATAACACTGAGGAAAAAAAGGAAAAACTGTAACAGCTCGAATCAAAGCACTTAAGAACTGGCTTTCCTTGTTAACAAAAGAATGCCTTGTAATTTTATTATTCAGGTTTTGCTTTAATGCTGCTAAGTAACTTTAAGTACATATTTTTAAAGTTACACTGCTACACCACTTTTGAGTGGAGATTTGTTTATTTTTAGTACATCATTTTTACGGTATCCCTTCATTACACAATATAATTGTTATTTGTGTTGTGACTGTGGATGTTGCTTCAAAATGGAACTGTGATTGTCTGACTTAAGTGTTCTAGTTTTGCTACTGCAATACTGCACTCAGAGGAATTTATACGAAAGGTTTGTTTACTTTTATTTTGTAAAATAAAAAAACATTAAGCAATAGCTTGTATGAGGGCATTTTTTTCTTAATGCAGTGCTATTTACTTGTCAAACATATACATTGGATTAATTGTAATAACTGTAATGTACTTGAAGTGAGCACTGCGTACGGTAGTTTCTAGTTCTTTTCTAGAAAATATCTAGAAAATAGAAGCAACAATTTGAGACTTGATATCAGCAGACACTCAAAATCTGTGTGTGTGTGTGTGTACAGGGGTTAGACAATGAAACTAAAACACCTGGTTTTAGACCACAATAATTTATTAGTATGGTGTAGGCAGTAAGTCCTGCACAGTGGTCAGAGGGATTTTAAGCCATTCTTCTTGCATCGTAGTGCATCACTGGACTGGTGATAGGACGTTCTTCTTACCGAATTTTAGGGAGACTGGTGACACGTCCTGAATGACGGATGTGGTATGA
>BRDA01072612.1:32384-48970 GCA_036984385.1 Crenuchus spilurus | reverse complement strand
ATAACGAGGCTGTTTTTAAAATGTAAGGAGTAGAAAGTACCGATAACTGCATGAAAATGTAAGTAAGTAGAAGTAAAAAGTCGTCTGAAAATAATGACTCCAGTAAAGTACAGATAACCAACATTTATAGTTTAGTAACAAAGTATTTGTACTTTGTTAGTTGACACCTCTGCAGAGACTTTAACAAATGCCAAATTATGATGGCTAGATGACTGGTCTGTGGTGAACTCCCAGTCAGCAGTGGTGATGCTTCAAAGAGGAACAAACCACCAACCAACCACAAGGTGCTTGACAACAAAAATCTATGTGTGAGTGCAGTGAAGGCTATTTCATCTGGTCTGAACCCACAGACGGGCTACCGTGGCACAAGTCACAGAAATGTTGGTGCCTTGAAAGTATGGGGTACTACACCTGTCAGATTTTTTCATTTATTGTAGTAAGCTAAAATATCTTTTTGTCCTGTTGTGTGTGTTCTGTGAGTTTGGCAAGGTAAAGAAACAGGGTTGAAAAGCTAGCAATAAGCTTGCAAATTTGGTGTGTGTGTGTGTGTTTGTGTGTGTGTTTGTGCTGGGCAAGAGACTGTCTGGTACAAGACACACTGAACACCATTCAGCTAGTCACCTGACCCAAATTGGAAGGGATACGCAGCAATCCACACAGACACACGCGCACACACTCACCTCCTCACCCGTTTAATCCTGCTTAATTTGAGTACTAAGAAATTCACATGTGCCAGTAAGAACATTTAGCGAGTACACTGCCTCCATTTTGCCCTGCTAAAGTAAAACACAGATTAAGCACTAAGCTTTATTGATCTCACAACTTGATAACGTGATTAAGAGAGCGCGTGGGGTCCATTTAAAACAGTCCAGTTCCAGATTTTGGTGAATGCCACACCACTTCTGACTGGCAGTCCATCCTCACAGGTCAGTGGGGATTTCTTCCTCTGTATTTTGAGGACAGACTTTTATCTGGCTTGTCTGTTGTGTTTACTGTTGCCTCGTATTTGCTCCTGTATGTCTATGTCTGCAGTTAATAATGTCTGTTCATTCCTCGTGAGTGTGTTTACCAGTGATGAGCCTACATCTTCTGAAGCAACATGGCACTCGCTGAATGTACGATTTGTTAGAATGCCAGCTTCACTGCACTGACACCGTACACATCCTGTGGGCTAAGGTGGCATAATGGGCTTAGGCCGCTGTGAGCTATAGAAACACATTCACATTTATCTTCCTGTCCAAATTTTACACCCATTTCCCCACACCTACACTCTGTGGGTGGGCAGACAGCTGTGAGTGACATGACTGTGACCACCCAGAAGTCGCTCATTTTAAAGGTAAAACATAAGCTACTCAAAAACAAACGCAAAAAAATGCTCAGTGCTTCTCTAATGATGTTTTTCTGTACAGACTCTCAGAGATGTTTGCCAGAAGGATATCAGATTTAATAGTTATTATAGTTGTATTGTATTGTAGTATTATAGTTGCTATTAGGCATATTACAATGTAATAACTTTACCAGAATAATTTTTACAAATCTGTGTCATATCACAATCATCACACCTCAAACCAGTGCGAAGTAAAGCAATGAAATATCTTTACACAAAACTATTCTCCTCAGTTGAAAATGAAATGGAACTTTAGATATGTTGTATAAAGCTGAAACAACACTCTGAATAAAGAAAGTATGCAGCGCAAATAAAAGCAAATAATAGAGTCCCAGAATACCCCGTTTTCTGTTTGGCTTCAGGTTTCTTAATGGTTCATGATTTCTCGGTTTATATTCATCCACCCTGCTGCTCTTTAACCTTCAACTCTTCCAAGCAAACTGTTTTTTTTCTCAGTGATTGAGTTTCAGTTGAGGTGAGGACTGATCTTGCCAAGGATATGTACACAGTCTTTGCCAAGTTCAAAGACATCAACATTTTACCTGCCCCACTTTTATTTTCTATCTATAAAGAAACAAAGAGAAGATAATCTGGGGTGCATTTCCCAAAACGTACTTAACGCCAAGTACTTCGTAACCTCGTACTTACGAACATTATTAAATTTACGAGTGTTTCCCGAAAGCCTTCGTAACCCACGGCGTACTTAAATTCGTTCGTAAATCTACGAGTGGTCTGACGCTCTCGTAACTGGCCAAGTTGTTCTTAACTTGAAGTTCATATTCAGTTCTGTCTGAAAAATGAAAGAGGCCGCTGATCATCCTTTAAAAAACGCAACACTCAGCACACAAATTCATGAACATTTAAATTTTCTTTTGAAAGCGTAATTGCGTCACGTAAATTAGAGCCAGCGTCCTTAGTTCAATACTGCACATACATGTACTTAAGTTGAAATGATTGTTTTCACAAAATAAAAAAACTAAAATGCTTAAAGTACAATATATTATTGATATACACATATAAATTACATAAATGCAATGCGATTTTTTTCCCCAGTGTAACAGTCGTAATAGTAAAATACATATATTGTTATTTATGAAATATATATATATAAAATGATATATATTGTAATGTAATGAATATATTGTGTCCCAAGCAATGGTTACAAATTGGCCTACTAAGTTTGTCAATTCTTAACCAATCAAATTCACTGATTAATTATTTATAGGTAGGCTTGGAATGCGATGGACAGCAACTGCAAGTGAAATGTTTTTATTTTTTTTTGCATGTATGTAGTGTAAATACTTTTTTGATGTTTGGTTTTATAATTATTGTTTACATAACGATATGTTTGTGGCCGAGCCTATTTGACGCAGACACGAGGGCGGAGTCAACTAAGTGCTACTTATGGACTCGTTCGTAAGTTTGGAAGATAAGAAGGCTTTTGGGAAAGTCGGAAAAATCGCGTTCTTAAAGTTACATCGTTCTTAAAGTTGTTTGTAAATCGCCAAGTTCAATCGCTTTCGGGAAACACACCCCAGGACAATTGTTGAAGAGATCATTAAATACTATAATAAAATAATTACATTCTAAGATCTCAAACTCCTTCATTTTAGTTCTACCAATTGTCTTATTCTGTTTTTTTTTTACTGAACCCAGTAGATGTCCACTACTATTTCAGAGATAAGTTTCTCAGTCAAAGTTTGGCAAAAGACAGCTTGTCTCTACTTTAAAACATTCAAGTAAAAGAGTATTTATCTTAATTTAAGCACTTAAGTGTTACATTTTAAACTGCACATGTAAATTTAGTAGCTATAAAAAATTAAACAGTCATGTATGTTTTCTAAGTTCAGATTTCTATGAAAGAATTTTACATGAGGCCAAAATTCTGCCAAAATATACGCACAAGTTTAAAATATCTGTAAAGTGTTAAATATTATGATTACAATTAAACAATAATGCAGCTGTAGCAAGTAAGAACTGTTACACTGTCAGTGTTATTGATACAGAGCACCATTAGGGTTTATAGAGAATTTTGAGCCTGATAATGTGAGTCACAATTCAGCTTCATGAGATGCTAAAGTGATCTGCCTACATCACTCAGTTACAAATTAGCGTAGTGTAAATATTATTACACCAAAAATACTACCATTTTATTTTCAGCTCAATGAAAATTAAAAGAAAAATCTTTTTGAAAGAAGCACAAATTCTTTCTGTTGTAACTGAATAAATCTGTAATTTGTGGAATTAACATTTTTGTAATTTATTTATTGTAAGAAACGTATTTGTACACACTACTGCCTCATTAAAACAAGTACCAGTGTCTATCAGAAAGAAGATGTATCTGTATTTTCCCTTTAATACATATACTGACAGACTGCTGGCAGTGCTCTAACATACTCTTACACACTCATTCAGGTACAGTATAATACCACATACAGACCTTTGGTTTTGTTGTGAGACTGAAATAAAGTCATCAGAAAAAGGAGGTGCACCTCTAAATAAATATCCAAAAGAGGTTTTAAATGTAAAATACAGTAAGAGAGTGAGGTGACAAGTAGATGAATGGAAGATTAAAGAGGGGAGAGGAGCTCCTGAAAGGTTTGGAGCCAGCCCAAAATTCAGCATTAAGCACAAGACCTGCTTTAACTCTTTCTCTCTCTCTCTCTTTCTCTCTCAGTAGAGATCACTGTCATAACCTTTTGTGTCTGACGCTGCCATATATGAACACGAGAATGATGTTGCTGTTTATCGTACACACACACACACACACACTATATATATACATACAGGGGTTAGACAATGAAACTGAAACAGCTGTCATGTTAGTGAGGGAGGTTTCATGGCTAAATTGGACCAGTCTGGTGGCCAATCTTCATTAATGTCACATTGCACCAGTAAGAGCAGAGTGTGAAGGTTCAGTTAGCAGGTAAGAGCACAGTTATATAGTATATTACAATGCACACAACATTATGGTGACATACCAGAGTTCAAAAGAGGACAAATTGTTGGTGCACGTCTTGTTGGTGCATCTGTGACCAAGACAGCAAGTCTTTGTGTCTAAATATTATTGAGCCACTTTGGGGTGTTTTGGAGGAGCGAGTCAGGAAACGTTTTCCTCCACCAGCATCACGTAGTGACCTGACCACTATCCTGCAAGAGGAATGGCTTAAAATCCCTCTGACCACTGTGCAGGACTTGTATACGTCATTCCCAAGACGAACTGATGCTGAATTGGCCACAAAAGGAGGCTCTACACCTACTAATAAATTATTGTGGTCTAAAACCAGCTGTTTCAGTTTTATTGTCCAACCCCTGTATGTGTGTGTGTACTGTCCAAAATATTCTGTCAGACATTTACATTAGTTGTAAGTGGTTATTAGTGAAGTTATAGGTTATAAGTGGTCCACTGGGAGCTGTGTTGATTGTAAAGTCTAACCACAGTAGCAAGGAAAGACCTGCAATGAAGATCCCTCACACACTTTGGGTGAAGCAGCCAGTCACTGAAAGAGCTACCCAGTGTTGTCAGAGACTCATGCATGGGGTGAGAGTCATTCTCCAACATCCTACCACCTGCACTGGGTCTAGGGGCCATCCCAGATCAAAGTGTGCTCTCTGGTTCAGTTTGTCTAATGTCCTTCTGTCTGTGGCGGAGATGCTGGTGCCCCTGCAGACCTCTCCATAAAAGATGGCTGATGCCACTACTGCATCAAAAAAGGCCCTCAGGAGTGGTCCCTGACCTCCGAATGATCTTAGCCTCCTGAGCAAGTAGAGTCTGCTCTGACCAGTAGTGTTAGCTGTCCAGTCCAGATTATTGTTCAGGTAAACACCCAGGTACTTATAAGAGGTCACCCTCTCAATGTCTGTTCCCTGGATGTTCACCGGCCGAGGTGAGTGTGGATGCCTGTGGAAATCCACCACCAGTTCTTTAGTCTTCCCCGCGTTGATCTGGAGGTGATTCTGCAGACACCAATCCACAAAATCCTGAATCATTCCTCTGCACCTTCTATCGTACTCATTTGTGATGAGGCCAACAATCGTTGAGTCATCAGAGAACATCTGTAGGTAGCAGAGGATTAACAACAAAAGCTCATTCAATTTAAAGGCATACAGTATGCTAGCTCAACAAAATATTTATATAAACACAACACCTTCCAGTCCATTATGTCTTTATCTGAAGATAAAGTCCATCATCTGCTTCTTTGTCAGAAAGTGTTGGTTCCAACTGAAAGTCTTGACAAGACAATGCAGACAGAAAGGCCATTCTTGTAATTTAGCTGTGATTCCACAGCCATATATATCTGTCCCAACCAGCAGACAATCCCAGCAAAACAGTTTCTGATGATGTGAGCTAGCCGGAGTTGGCCTTGCATAGTTTGTCTTACTGTGCTGTTAGGTCTTTTTGTCCTATGCTATCTTCTGGGTGAGGTAGGACAGCATCCTAAGATATTCTTACATGTCGTGATAATTTGAGGAAATGTGGTAAACTTCAAGAAGAGTAAACAACTGCACTAAAGTCTGTAAACTCACTGTCAACAACCTGTGGAAGACACCAAAACTGAACTAAAACCTGCTGACACTGCAAAATGTTCTTTAGAAATAAAATTACTGGTAGTTACTGGAACGGTTACTGTTCAATGTATTCAATGACCCCAAACCTTTGATATACTTTTGAATGTATCAGCATAACATCATCACAGAAAATCTTGTTTTTCTGCCCAAAATTACAGTCCAAATATTATTATTATTATTAAAAATGTTGATTTTGGGTCCCGAGTGGCTCAGCAGGCTAAGACGCTGACACTATGACCAGAGGATCACGAGTTTGAATCCCGGTCATGCTGTTTGCCATCAACATCCGGGGCCCACAGAGAGCAAAATTGGCAGTGCTCTCTCTGGTTGGGTAGAGGGCGCTCTAACTCTCCCAATCACTCACTACTGATTGGTCCATTCGAAACTAGAGACCCTGCACTTTCCTCCGAGCGCGTTGGTTCCTCAGGGATGGTGTATCAAGCAGTGGTTTGAAAAGAGGTGGTGACTGTATCACACGCAACGGAGGAGATGTGTGCTTGTCTTCACCCTCCTAGAGTCAGGGACAGTGCAAAGTGATGGGGAGAGTCACTAATGGGTTGGGTTAATTGGTGACTACCACATTGGGAAAGGGAGAAAATTGGCAAAAATTATTTTTAAATAAATATAATTTTTTTCCCTGATAAAATTTTCATTTTAGAGATGTTTTTATTAAGTTTTATTATGAATAGTTACATAAATCAGCCAATTTTTTTCTTTTTTTTCCCCTCCAGACTGAGATTATGGCCCATTTTCAAGAGTGTAGTAAAGAAATGTGAACATGTAAACAAAATATGTCCCCAGCAGACTGTATTAACAGTGGACGGTGCTGTCGGCTGACAGTGATTGATGTGCATAGGGCTGGCATCATTAAGACTGTGGTGGGCTTTGCATGAGACTTGTAGCCTAGGCTGTCCAGGCTGAGGGGGGGGTCTCCTTTAATTGAAACCTGTCGGAGTCGGACCGTGTCTTTCTCCCCCATGCACCAACACACACACTCTGCTTACTGCTCCCAGCAGCTCCCTGCCTTTTGTTCCACAGACCCACCACCAGCCACTTCATTCTGCCTCTCAAATTAATTTAGCAGAAAGTAATTAAACCTTCGCTTCCACAACCAGGCTTGTGCGCGAGCTGCAGTGCACTGAAAAGGTATAAGAGGAGAGAGGGGGTGAAATTAAGGTAAGTTGGTGCCAAATGACTGTTGGAGGTTAAAAATAATATGTGAGGCCAGATTGGCAGGGGTTAGGGTGCCTTAATAATGGAATCACACAAGCTGGCAAAAAAAAAAAAAAAAAAAAAAAAAACACTTTGCAGGGTAGCATTGTTTTCTGAGCGAAGGTTGAGGTTGCTTAGTGTGTGCGCCTTTGGTAGGAAGGAGAGTATGTACAGTCAGCATTGTTTCAACCTGTGAAGCCATAATGCACTTGGCAGGTGTTTTTTCCTGTTTGCTTTCTTAAGGAGTTTATGTAAAACGAATGTTCCACTTTATTTTCTAATTAAATGACAACCGTTGCTTTGCCACATTCAGATGTGATGGCTTAGATTTAAGAAATAATAAAAAATAGCATTTTTAAAGTTATTAAATTAGCACAAATCCAAACAAACAATAAACCGAGGAAAATGTCAAACTGTCTACTTCTGCTTTCGAGATTGAACTAAATTACATCTTTTCAAATCCAAGTCTAGTCCAGTTTTTAAATGAAGGTAGGCCCTGAACTTTTTAGCATTTAAACTTTTTCTTTATACCGCTGGTTTGACCCAACAACAGAATAAGTACTGTTTCCGATCTAAAGCATGGCTGAAGCATAAAAGATCCAAGAATTCATGACTGATTTTTGATATATAACGGGCGGCACAGTGGTTTAGTGGTTAGCACGTTTGCCTCTCAGCGCTGAGGTCTTGGGTTCGAGTCCACATCTGAGCGGAGTTTCCATGTTCTCCCCGTGTCAGTGTGGGTTTCCTCCGGGGTCTCCGGTTTCCTCCCACAGTCCAAAAACATGGAGATCAGGTGAATTGGCTACTCTAAAAATGACCCTGGTGTGTGTATGAATATGCATGTATGTATTAGTGCTGGGCGATAAAACGACATCGATTTTTCACAATAAGTTTTCCCTCAATGACGATGATAAGCCGGGACAATAGAATTTGATAAGCATTAACGTTCCTTTCCATTTCACATCTAAGCTGCTTGACAGTGAGTTCAGAAGTCTAATACTGCTGCTTGTTAGCTCCTCCTCACCAGTGCCGCCAAAATGCTCTGTTGTGTTTAAGACAAGCGTGTGATCATTGTAATCATTGTAAGTTTCAACAATAAAGCGACGACTGTAAATGTCTTTCTTGTCCATCCTTTTAACGAGTCCAGTCGGACGCTACAATATTATGTTCTGACAGTAAACATTTTAATAAACAGTAATATTTCATGTATTTAGACTGATGTTTTTAGAAAGATGTTGTTTAAAACTATGACAGTGTTAGAAAATTTAACATCGTGATAATTATCAAGATTGATCAATATAGAAAAATTTATTGTGATAACATTTTTGGCCATATCACCCAGCTCTAGTATGTATGTAGTATGTATACCCAGATATGGTTGGCACTCTGCCCTGGGTGATCCCCCTAGTGCTTGATGCAGTCCTCCAAGTGGACGGTCACTTCCTGTTGAGAGTACGCTGTGCGCGACTGGCTGCCGCTTCTTGCTGGAGTGTGTGTATATGAAGTGTGTCTAGAAAGGCGCTGTATAAGTGTAGTGTGTATGTATATATGCATTAGCACTGAACAACCTGCACATAAACAGACAAAATGAGCACGAACATGTAACACAAAGTCTGCAGAAGTCTATTGACCCATTAACACTAAAATTAAACCCTTAAACCAAGGATTACCTACTTACATTACACTATAAGAACATCTCAAATGTTTTGCCAGTCGAATTATTACTTACAGCAGATTGCCGTTTATTGTGTAAGAGTGGCTACAGACAGGTCATTAGGGGAAAGGGACAGTTGTGCTGAGTAACAGTCTGGGTGGGTCTCAGGAATGGGTTTAGGGGTCTCGCTCGAGTTCAACGAGTGTCTTTGAACTACGCTGTGGCGTTGATTCAGACAGCCAAGGCAGGTATTTGCACAGCAAATATTTTAATCCCCAACTAATCACTTGGTTAGGTTCAGTGCATTAGGGGAGAGCTGAAGGGAGCAGGGGAGGTGGTAGCATGTCCTGGTGGCCTGGCACATTCCTCCTGTCAATGATGCCTTTGTTCCAAAGGGATTGTGAGACAACTCAAATGTGGTGACCCCCTGAATGACACCCACCACATGTATCACCTCCATTACTACATTCTAAACAGGTATAGAGCTTCATTAAGGACCAAGAATGATATCTACCTACGGTGAAATTAGTCAAAAACAGGGCAGACATCGTCCCACATGACAATCTAAAGGCAATACATCAGTGCATGTTGGCCAAAAGTCATCACACTGAACGTGCACTCGGTTATCATGGCATATCAGTTAGCATTTAGGTAAGCTTAAGTATTTCTCAATCACAGCTAGCGCTGGCTAATAAGACCTCAAACAATATCAAGCATGCTTTAATATTTAACTTGATTATGAGCAATGAACTATTACTTTGTCTTTACTAAAGCCTAAATTTGACCAAAAACAGACACACCATATTTCTTTGGTACAAACTGCTTGAGTTTCCAGTTGGCTTGGTGTTCTGGTGGTCTTGTCCCAGACTGAACAGGGTGGAGTCAGGTGACTACACATGCAGTAGGGGACTATGCATGAACTATGGGGACAGAACAGATTATTAACAGATTTTTAAAAATAATAATAACATTAACAGAATGAAAATGTAAATAATTGACATGGGCAAGGTTTTGTCCGTTAGAGGTTCTGAAAGTCAGTTTCAATTCATTTTCAATAAACTGCCCAGCCCTAATTATAGTTCAATCTGCATTCTCATCTTTCAATCAGTACTACATTTATGTTAAGCCAAAAATGAGAGTGTTATCATGATTTCAATATGGTACATTGGTACTGTGACGCCTTCAGTCTCTTTTTGTGGAAAGAAAACAAACATCCTTCATGTTTTTTCATTTTTTGCCAATGAAAATGCTGGAAGTACAACACAACCTGCTGATAAAGAATGCAAATAATGGAACGAATACAGAATGTAAGCAATAGTGGAAAGTAGTACTGGGCAATAAAACGATATATATTTTTTTCACAATAATTTTTCCCTCGATGACGATAAGCCGGGACAATAGAATTCAATAAGCATTAACGTTCGTTTCCATTTCACGTCTAAGCTGCTTGACAGTGAGTTCAGATGTCTAGTACTGCTGCTTGTTAGCTCCTCCTCACCAGCGCCGCCAAAATGCACAGTTGTGTTTAAGACAAGCTGTGTGATTGGGGGAGAGTGTAGTGGGGCCAGACGAGAGAGCATGTGTGTGTGTGTGTGTGTGAGAGAAGGAGAAGGAGTTTTGTGTGTATGTGTCAGCCAAAGTGCTAGCATTAGCCTGTTAGCTTGGCTCTCTAGCCTGTTGTTATTTTGGAGTGGCTGCGGCCGACAGCAATCACTGTAAGTTTCAACAATAAAGCGACGACTGTAAACGTCTTTCTCGTCCATCCTTTCAATGTGTCCAGCCGGACGCTACAATATTATGTTCTGGCAATAAACAATTTAATATTTTAAATAGTAACATTTCATGTATTTAATCTGATGTTTTTAGAAAGATGTTTAAAACTATGACAGTGTTAAAAAAGTTAATATCGTGATAATTATCAAAATTGATCAATATAAAAAAAAATATCGTGATAAAATTTTTAGCCATATCGCCCAGCTCTAGTGGACTGCAACAATTACATTTCAACAGTATAGCAAAATGACAGCACAAACTAAAGACCCTGAAGTTTCAGTCTAGGGTTCCTCTGGCAGGCCAGGAGAGGAGAGGAGATGGCCACTTTGGCTCAGAGCTCTTTGCTTCAGACTAAGCCATTTTGCACTGCCAATTACAATATTCTCAACTCTACACATTGTGAAAGTTGTTGAGAGAAGACAATTGGCTTAGAAAGATGGAGACTTTCACTTGGTGCGGAGCCCCGCAGAGTGCGCTGAAAGAAGAGAGGAGGAAGAATAAAGGGAGGAAAAGAGGAGGCAGACGCAGGTTCGGAGTGGAAGTTGTAGATAGGGAGAGAGAGTGTAAAAAAGGAAGTGAAGGGGGGGGATAAGAGGAGAGTCTCCATTTCTTCCTCACTGAGTATGGGCTGATTTTGCCAAAACCGTGTGCCAGATCACAGCCCACTAACTGATGGAGAGGCACATGAAGGCAGGGCTGTGACAGTAGATATGCTTCTGAGGGAGATTTGAGGAGTGGAACTGATTGTGCATGTCTCATTCGAGCTCTTCACAGCACTCACCCAGCGGGCTTGGCTTTCAAAGCTGGTTGACGCGCACACACAGAGCTCCTCCATTAACAAAGCACATCTCTCTCACTCACTCCCATACACACGCAAAACACACCAAATCACGCAGAAGCAGTCCAAAGGCAGTCCCTCACCTCTCCCCTTCACCTGCCTCCCTAGTCTGACTTTTTAACTTCACCGCTGCTGAAAATATGCCCCTGTACGTCCCAGGCATGAGATCATATATCTGTGTAAATGAAAACAAATTAAACATCCCAAGACGTTGCCAAAAACGTCTATTCATTTCGAGGAACTGAAACATTTAACATACTGGGTTGCATTTTCCAAAAGTGTCATAGCCAAAGGGTCATCATAAGATGGCAGAGAAACTGTCCTTTTGAAATGTGTGACCCGTATGTGGGTCTGCCATAGTATGCCCTCAAGTATACAGCTGCTTTTATAGCTACCGTTGCTAGGTTGGACAAGCTTCAGAGAAGGGAGGTAAAAATTCTTATTGAACCCAATGAGAAGCTGTAGTGCACTCTCTGTTTTATGTATATTTAAAGTGATGAAAGATCACACTGTTAGGATGCATCTGGTCTAGGTTTTTTAATCATATACAGAAATGAGCCATAACAGTAAAACCAGCTCGTTTTATACACTCATTGTCCATGTTATCAGCTGCACTGACCATATTGTTGCATTTGGTAGTTCCACAATTAAAGTTCATCTCTTGCTGTGTATGCTTTATTAGCCTATTTTCACCCTGTTATTCAATGATCAAGACCTCAACAGAGCAGGTGGATCATTTTCAGCATTGCAGTGACACTGATGTGGTGGTGTCATGTTAGTACAGTGCACTGGTGTGAGTAGATCAGAGCTGCTGATGTATGCATTACAGTGTCCAATCACTCTGCCTTTTAGACCTTGTTGGTTCAGGATACTAGCGATGAGCCAGTACACCACTATCTGTATCTGTTCAACCATCTAAATTATGTTCTCAGAATGGGCGTGGCCTAAACCGGAATTGGGCGTGGTTTAACCGAAAGTGGGTGGGGCTTAAATCGGTACATTATTTTAAGTCTGAAATTGATATGGATTGATCAGAAGTTGCTACATGTATTGTTTATTTCAAAACTATTTACATATATTTATTTAAACTATTTATTATATCACCAGCCAAACTAAGAGAAAGCAGACCGGAGTGGAGGTGTGACTGACACGACACGAGCCGTTTTCAGGTTTTTCTGTCTTGTCAAATGCACCACATATGTTACGAAACTAGTTCACCAAGTAACTTTAAATGTCATACAAACCGAAACAGAGGCGAGCTGAAGAAAACCTGACTACTGAACAGAGCAGTGAGCCAAGCACAGTCAGTCACTGTCTGTGGGTGTGTGCTTGTGCGAGAGTGGCTGCAGTGTCTGTGTAGGGAGGGGCGGGCGCTCTGTGTGACTGGCCAATCACAGATCGCAAAGACACCCAATGAGGATTTTCCTTCAGCACGAGCACGGATATTGACAAATTTTACTCGTTTAATGATCGTACTCGTTAAAAATGCTTTATCCGTACCGGGTACTCGTCTGAAAGGAGTATCCGGCTCAACTGTACAGGATACAGTGGTTCATTTCGTGATGATCATCCTCCAGTCCATCAGTGGTCACAGGACGCTGCCCAAAGGAGACTGCTGTTTTTGGTTGGAGGACTATTCTCAGTGTCACTGCAGTGCTGAGAATGATCCACCACCCAAATAGTACCTGCTCCGTAGTGGTCCTCTGGGGGTCTGATCACTGAAGAACAGGCTAAAAGGAGGCTAACAAAGTATACAGAGAAACCGATGGACTACAGTCTGTAACTGTAAAAGTGCAAAGTTCACCTGTACGGTCAGTGGAGCTGAAGACATAAACGATGAGTACAAGGAGGTGTGGGAAGTGTAATTACTATGTATCTAACATATTAGCTTCACACTACTTACCCAATAATTCACAGTAAACACATTATTAAGCCTTAAGATTAATAATTGAACACTATGATCAGAGGATCACGAGTTCGAATCCTGGTCATGCTGTTTGCCATCAACAGACGGGGCCCAAGAGAGCAAAAATTGGCAGTGCTCTCTCTGGGTGGGTAGAAGGCGCTCTCTCTCCTTATCACTCACTACTGATTGGTCCATTCGAAAGTAGAGACCCTGCGCTTTCCTCCGAGTGTGTTGGCTCCCCAGGGACGGTGTATTAAGCGGAAGTTTGAAAAGAGGCGGTGGCTGCATCACACGCAATGGAGGAGGTGTGTGCATGTCTTCACCCTCCTAAAGTCAGGGACAGTGCAAAGTGATGGAGAGAGTCAGTAATGGGTTAGGGTTAATTGGCAACCACCACATTGGGAAAATTGGGAAAAAAAAGAAAAAGGAAAAAAAAGGATTAGTTATCGACTAATAAGTCTGATTTTTATTAATTTAACTAAGTCTGATTTTAATTAATTTAACTAACTAAGTCTGATTTTAATTAATTTAACTAACTAAGTCTGATTTTAATTAATTTAACTAACTGACTAATAAGTCTGATTTTAATTCGTTTAACTGACTAATAAGTCTGATTTTAATTCATTTAACTGACTAATAAGTCTGATTTTAATTCATTTAACTGACTAATAAGTCTGATTTTAATTCATTTAACTAACTGACTAATAAGTCTGATTTTAATTCATTTAACTAACTGACTAATAAGTCTGATTTTAATTCATTTAACTGACTAATAAGTCTGATTTTAATTCATTTAACTGACTAATAAGTCTGATTTTAATTCATTTAACTAACTGACTAATAAGTCTGATTTTAATTCATTTAACTGACTAATAAGTCTGATTTTAATTCATGTAACTAACTGACTAATAAGTCTGATTTTTGGTTTTAAAGGAATGGTTCAGTAAGAAATCACATTTACCAAAAATACTTTCATCCTGTCTCCTAGAACACACCGAAAAGTCCTGGCATATTGATAATTAATGCAAATATTAAATATTTTAAGGTAAAATATTAAAATTTTACATTCATTACATAAAGTGACATAAAGCCTTTATTTGTTTTACTGTTGATCAGTATGGCTGTACATGAATATTCAAACAGTATCAACAATAACACAAGGCTTGAAGTATGAAGTATGTCACTTTAGGTGTAATGAATATAAAATATGACCGTTCACAGTAGTTACCTGAATAAGCCTTGAATGAACTTTTTCACAATATTCAATTTTTGGATGAAAAAATTTATTTTTCATCCTTTAAAATGACACAGCTTTATACAGAGCTGATTATGAATATCATAACTCATAACAGGTTTAAAGGCGGACATTACTGAACAATTATGGCAACTAATTATTAACAGTAACATCACAAAGTATCCCAAGTTAAAGTCAAGAGTGACTTCTTTAACTGATAAATTCAAAAGAGAGTAAGGGAGCGAGATGAGAGCAGCAGTGAGAGGGAGAGTAGGGTGGGGTGAGGAGTGGGGGGTGAGCTCTGTATAGAGATCTCTTGGCTGGCTCCTGCTGACATTCATGCAGGAATATCACAGGCTCATCATGTTGCCTCTGTTTGCCCTGAGCCGCCCTCATCAACCCACACGTTTGCTGTATGTTTATCTTCATCAGATCTGCACAGAGCCAGAGATGAGAGAAGGCGAGGGGGAATGGAGGGGGGTGATGGTGGATGAGCGAGGCGCTCTCTCTCTCTCTTTTGCCACCATCGCCTGGGGACCAATTACCTTCTCCCCCGACAGCAGCGGATCCCCCCCCCCTCTCACTCTCTCTCTCTCTCTCGCGCGCGCTTCTCCTTCACCACAATCACAGCAACATCTGTCCCTGAATATGCAATCAACTTGTCAAGGAACAGGGAAAGACATACACGTACAAAGACAGAACTAATATTTACTGACATCAGATCTGTCTGCTCTCCATCTCCTCTCAACCAGCACCAGAAGCTACTGTGGCTTACTGCTCTCCTGGGTCTTTAGACCACCAGCAACATGCCTTCAGACCACAGGCCTCTCTCTGTCCGTCTCTCGCCTGTTCATCTTCAGACTGCAAAAGGCCTGCGAAAACTTAATTAGTGGCCCAAATTGACCATGAAGGTTTCAATGTCAAAGCTGCACCACAAAGGTGATGAAGGACCATTGGCTGTGACTAATTGCTAATTAATTGCTAATTGGCTGAGCTCTGTAGTCAAAAAGAACAGGCGGCCCTGTATTTAGTCATAAAACAGTAAGGGAGGTCGCAAGTTGAAGCTCTTGTGTGGTGGCGGACAAAGTTTTGGCAAGAGAGTACACCACTCATTGTCAGAGTGGAGAGAGAGAGAGAGAGAGAGAGAGAGAGAGAGAGAGAGAGAGAGAGAGAGAGAGAGAGAGAGAGAGAGAGAGAGAGAGAGAGAATGACAAGACATAGTCACAGATTATCCATGGTACTCAGAGATCGTAGGAGCACTTCAGATGGGTGGGTTGGGGGGGTGCACATGGGATGACAGGAATGTCATTTTGTTAATTTTTTGACAGCTGCCTCTTTCGGTGCACTCTCAAGATCAGTCTGCACTCTGCTCTGAATCACAGATTAGAAGTGAGAGGGTGATATTCGTTTACTGTTAATAATTCAGGAGTGCAGGTGACAGGAGAACATGGCAACACACAAAAATGTACAGAAATACAAACACTGAACAATACTACGGCAACAAAAATAAATAATAAATAATAATACACTCAAATAATGAAACACTCACAGTCTGAACAGAAAATGAAGATTAGATTAATATTATTACAGAGCAATGAACATGCCTGACTGTTCTGATGACAGAGAGTGAGTGATATAAATATATGAGAGAGAGAGAGAGAGAGAGAGAGAGAGAGAGAGAGAATGAAAGTGAGAGAGAGAATTAAAGAAGTTAGATATAAAGAAATAAAAGGAACGTGCAGACAGAGAAAAAGGTAAAGAGAGATTAGGAAAAAAAAAACAAATGGAGAAAAGGGGAAAGAAAAAATAGACAGAGGCAAAAGGAAGAAAAGCAGAGTAGTGAAAGGGAAAACAGAGATTAAATGATAAAAAAGGGAGGAAGAGAGAAAAGGTTAAACATAAAGAGAGCTACAGAGAGAATGTGTGTGTGTGTGTGTGTGTGTGTGTGTGTGTGTGTGTGTGTGTGTGTGTATATATATATATATATATATATATATATATATATGTGTGTGT
>BRDA01072612.1:0-32374 GCA_036984385.1 Crenuchus spilurus | reverse complement strand
AAAGGTTAAACATAAAGAGAGCTACAGAGAGAATATATGTGTGTGTGTGTGTATATATATATATATATATATATATATAGAGAGAGAGAGAGAGAGAGAGAGAGAGAGTGCTTGTGTGTGTGTGTGTGTGTGTGTGTGTGTGTGAGAGAGAGAGACAGAGAAAGACAGAGAGAGAGAGAGAGAGAGATGGAGTGACAATGAGAAACAGACAGAGAGAGAAAGAGAGAGGTAGAGAAGGAGAGGGAGAGACAGACAGAGAGTTCATTTGCATAATGTCCTCCACTCCAGTTGGCCCCTGAGGCGAGCTATGCAGGATAACGGAGGGCCAATACTCTTAATTCAATCTCGTGCTTTTTTCCCCCCTAATACTGGAGAAATTAATAATTCCGGCCCCCGCCTCCACAAACCACCGTGAGCGTGAGCATCACAGAGCTGCCTAAGTTTGGAACTTTAACCCAAGCAATTGATGTGGGGAGGCCCTTCAGGCAGACCTACTAATGAATGGATTGTGTGTGAGAGAGGGAAAGTTAAAAGATGGTCTTTTATAAAGTAATTTAAGAAAATCCTGTTAGCTGGATCAAGTACAAGAGTATAATTTCTCAAAATGGGGGAATAAGTGAAGGGTTTTTTTTTTCCCCTGCCTCTCGCTCACACACACAGATAGGCGCTAGAATGCACTCGCATGCACAGCCTCTCTCTTACTTAATAACAAATTAGCTAAGTAAGTGAAGAGATGATGATAGGAAATCAATTACTCTGGTAAACACTGATGATTGTTTATGGTGTACGGGAGTGGAAAACACACACACACACACAGATACAATCATAGACAGCTTCCAACGATCATAGCCATCTCACACACACACACACACTCTGACAGTCTTTCCTTCACACATGTGTAAATGCTAGGATTGTTATAATATGAGATTTCTGCTCAATTCCAACCATTTCTATGCAAACAAAACAAAAGCACTCAACACCAAACCGTTAATCGACTAAAGAACTGAAAACAGTTTAACAGCTTAAATCAGTTTTTCCATTTAATCTCTCAAACTCAAAAACTAAAAAAATAATAAACCAAATAAGTAGCTAAATTGTTGGTAATGCTTTGCTGGGTGCTGCCCCTAAGGCTACATTATACATATATAAGCTCATCATAAAAAAGTTTTATTCATAACACAGACAACTTTTACTAAAACTGGGAAATGTAACCTTTATCTATGTAACCTCACTTTCTGAAATACAGCTTTATAATGTTTATAAAAGTTTATGCCAGCTATCGCAATAGCTTGAGCACTTGAGTAAGGCTCATTAAGAGGGATGGCGAGCCAAAAAATACTATACAAGAGAGCGTTTTAATTTCAAATCAAATTTGATTCAAACTGGTAAACACAACATTTATGACAATATATACTCATTGAAATACGGCCTTATTACTGTTTATATCAGTTGTTATGATCTTATGCAGCTGTTATGTAGCCTTATGAACAGTGACGTACTGTAAAGTACTTTGAATAACCCTTTTTGCAAAATATATACTGTATAGATAGTGCAAAGGTAACTTATTTAAATTATGTTACTGAAATTGAATAGTAAATTTTATTTTATTTTTATTTCATATCCAATATATAACAATAGTACATCGTTATAGTCCAAAGACAGTCCTTTTGCATTTCAGCCATTTATTCTCACATCTGAATAATTATTATAAAATCTATATAAAATGTCGATATTTGCATCATTGTATTTTTTATTATTGAAATATAATTTGAGAAATTTGACAAAAAAATATTTTATATAATCTGTGTTTTGATTTAAGTAGAGTTCAACCATCTGAGGTATTTATTACCAATTTGTAGGTCAGTAACAATTTATATCCCATTTATTAAATTAACATTATATTTTAAGTTTATTGTAGCATATTTAATATTCTTCATGATGCTGATTATACATTAATTCAGACCAGAAGTAATAGAAGTTCAGGAGGGTAATATAAACACTATACCCCTTTTCAGTTGAACATGTGAAGAGTATTTTTGGCGGTAGGTATTTTTATCCGGCTCTTTTTCATGCACTGAGAGCGTACCGAGTCCATTAACTCACAAACAGAGAGAACTAAGCAATAACAGACTGCTTTTATTTTATAATAAAATATTATTATAAGCAGAGCTAACAGAACATCAGCCACACAGACATTTCACTATGAGACAGAGCTGTTAGAATCACATCACAGAAATTAAAAAAATATAAAAACTCATTTTTAGAACTTAAATTATAAATATTATAAATAAGTACTTAAATATTTTGTAACCTTTACTGCATTGTTCATAAGGCTTCACAAAACCTACATAATCTTGTCATGACATCTGACATAACCCTGCGTAAGCATTCACAATGGCTTATTTCAATATACATTTTCTGCATAAAGGCAGATTTCATCACCTTTAATCAAAACAGGCAAACATTTATATATATTTATATAAATATATATAAAACACTTCATTTGGAGAACTGTTGTAATATTTAGACACAATACTGGTGCATCTCCAAAAAGTTCATTTGTGTTCATAATTTAATTAAAAAAAGTAAACTGTCCTATTTAATTGTTTTATTTAATATTGTTTGAATAGTAATTTACTCAACCTTGAAATTAAATATTCTAATAATTTGGATTTCTGATTTTCCTGAGCTATAAGCCATACTGATCACAGTAAAACAAAAACACAAACAGTAAAACAAAAAAGGCTTGAAATGTCATTTTACGTGTAACGAATATAAAATATGACAATTTAAGTTTTTTAATTAAATGATTGACAACAAAGTACTTTTTAACCATTTTCTAATTTTTGTGGAACTGTATTTCATCTGTGACAGCCACTGTACTTTAAATCCTTTTAATGTTCTATATTTACTGTATTAAAATCTAAAAAGGTGTGACATGATGGTCCAGTACCTTCTTTCCCTGAGAGAGGGCAACAGAAGCTTTGCTGAGTTGCATCCTTTTACACATGATCTGAATCCTTTAAGGAGACCATGTGCTGTCAATTTCAGAATAAAAGTGTCTTAAGCTGAATTTGTACAATCACAAAAATGTACTAGACTGTAGATGGGGTAGTACCTTTTCTGGCACTGGGGTGGAACCTTCAAAAGTACATGTTCATTAATCGTGGTTGGAGAACAATGTACCAGATTCTGCTGCAATTAATCTTTTAAGTAAAATAATCATCCTGCCCCGACTGCATTATTTTTGTTTAAAAAAGTGAATTTTGAAAGAGAAAATAAGAAATAAATACACTTATTTCATCTGAAAAAGTGAATATAGTGAGGGAGTGAGGGCACATTAACACTGTGCAAGGTTGGACAAAAATGCACCTGTACTGTATCTTTGCCTATACATTTGTACCTGAAGTGATGTTTTATTTATATTTTAGTTAGGACTATTTTCTCAAAGTATTAATTGACTGATTGAGCTGAATGAAGTGTTGTAACATTGTAAACTGAAGTGCTATGTTCAGCTTATTGGTTCCATATATTCTATAACATAATATTGTGATTGCAAATGCCTCATTAAGTTCATGCTAATTTAGTCTTCAGCTAATCTTTTCCTCTTTCTGTGAATGTATGTAAGTGTGTGTGTGTGTGTGTGTGTGTGTGTGTGTGTGTGAGATGTGCCATGGGACATATCTCCAGTGCTTGAGGGGAATAATGAGAGACACTGAAGTGGATGGATGGCAGAGACTGACTTGATAGACACACACACATAGAGACACTCATCCTCAGTTCTGGCAGACGCATACAAACATTCCTGATTTCTAATCTCTCTCTCTTTCTGTATTTATCTAATTCTCATCACTCTCTGTCTCTCACTCACTCTCTCTCTCTCTCTCTCTCTCTCTCACACACACACACACTCTCTCTGTGCGCCATCCCCCATTTACTCTGCCTCCTTTCTAAAATTTTCTCTCTTCTCTCAGCTCTTTCTCTGTATCTCCTATTTCCCTTTTTGTTCTCTCTCTCTCTCGTTCCCTCTCTCTGCATCTTTTACAAAGGCAGCAGGCAGCATGCCTCCCCTGAAAATGAGGCCACGCACGGCAAGTATGCAAATGAAAGCAGTGCTCGTGGATTAGAATGGGACACCATATACCCTAAATCATGATTGTCAATCATGGTGAGGGATTAAGGGATACGGGCTTATAGACCTAAAAAAGCAACACTTCCCCCCCGGGCGCACTCCCATTGTGAAGAGCTGAGAGGAAGAGAGGGCTCATCGAGGGAAAGGCTGGCTGCTTTAGAGCACTACTGCCCTCTACCTGCTCACAAAGTGCTCTACAGTTAGCTCAGTCAACACAGTCAATACAATCTTAGCTCTGATTGAGAAGCCCGAGTTTTTTTTTTTCAGTTTAATAGATGCAGTGCCAGTTTCATGGACATGGCCTAAGCCTAGTCTTGAATTAAACCAGCCCATGGACACTCAAAAAGTCTGAACTTTGCTCTATTTTCATCACAGTCAACATCTTGAAAGCAAAAAGGACTGCATGGCCAAAGGCCATCTGTAGAATATTAAACTGGAATTTTGAGTGGACTGTATACGACAATGGCTGTTGGGCTAGTTTCCCAGATCCAAATTAAATGTAAGCTATACTAAAGCTATTTCTATACTAAAAAAGCACTGCAGTTTAGTCCAAAACTAGGCTTAAGCTGTGAATGGGAAACCAGTCCACTGAGCTGAGCTTCTGCATAGTCTTAGACTAAAGAGCTGTTTAAGTGGACAGTCTACAAAGCTGGCTAGTCTCTTGGACACAAGTCTGGATTAACTTGCAGTGAAAGTCTTTTTCATTGTAAGGCAAGGTTTCAATAACTGACTCTGGGAAGATAATGGAGCCTAAGATTTGGCTTAATGTCTCAATGATTTGGATTATCAAGGTCCACTGAGCATTTGATAGGCTCACATTCTCCTTGTATTAAAAATAATACAAATGAAGCTAGTAAAATATCTTAAAGAGCAAATAATAAAAGAATTCCATATTTATTTTAAAACATGGAATTAAATGTATTACTGTACTGTGATAAAATGTAAAATTATATATAAGCAATTTGTAATATATGTAAAACAAATTAATAATAATAAAAAAAACTGTGGCAATGTTCTGTCAATGTATTGTTTTGATGCCCACAATAGTGAAATGTAATTTCTCAGAAAGTTGTCACAACACTGTCTTGCATTCTTGGAAATTCTGACAATTAATTTACAGCATCTTAAAAAACAACAAAAGCAATCTGCACCATGCTGACATAAACAAACAAACAAATAAAAAAATATCTGTAGCATGAATGTTGTATTGTGGTCAATACAAAACCATCATACCAGAAAATAATGTTACTTTACCAACATTACAGAAAGAAAAGTAATATTTTTGCAATAATTTATTGCCAGCAGAGCCACCAGTAGACTGCAGAGAATCTACAGTAACTTTATTGTAAATTAAATGTACAGGATAATACAGCACATTTTTTAATCCAAATATACATGTTCTTACTGTATTTTTTTATTTACAAATGTTAGGTGGACAATTTTACAGTTGCATTGTTTTTACAAGATTTTGATTGTTTATAGCACGTATTTGTTTACTGTTTATAGTATTGTATTTTCATATTTTATAGTTGTGTACTATACATAGGTTTGTATTGCTGAATCTCAGGTAACTGCAGCTAATAAAAGTGAACAGTAGGTTTTTTTATTTCAACAAAGTGAAACTGCTTAGAAAGTACACCAACACATTTCTGGAGTTATATGTGTCTAAGTCAGAATTTAAGATCACAAAACCAGCAGTAACACAATGTCTGTTTAAATATTATGCTACTGGATGAGCGACCATGGTCAACAAAACATGGAAGTGCTTTCCAATATATTTTAAAGGTAAGAGTAACATGTTAAAACAATAAGACATATTTATAACATTATAACATTTATAACAAAATTACAAAACTACAAGAAATACTGAGAAAACTATAAATTAGCAGACACTTTTCCAAAATGACCTAAAAATAACAGCTAGTTACTGTAAAATCCCATGTGTAAAACTGCAAAACACTAAATTAACAGCAGACAATGTTGTGAAAATGTCATGTGTTTGCTGGACATTAAACTATTTTTTTAAAACAGCAGAATCTCTTTATAAATATAGTTATAAAATGTGTCCTGTGTCACTATCACACTTTAAAAGGCCTCAATGTCTTTTTAAATACATGTATTAAGCCCCTTTTCAGAGCATGAGGGCTGTGATGGTCAGGACTTGGCAAAGACTTACCAGTGGGCACAGAGACAGCTAAGGGCAAAGGGCAACATCTGCACAGCAGCAGGTGACAAGCAGAGAGCTGGCATCTCACATCTGCTCACAGTGCACATATCCAACAAACACCTCATCACTGAGTGCTGAAAGGACAGAGACATAAACACCCTCAACATGGAGCCTAATGATGGGTCGTGACTATGAATGTGTTCAAGTACAAGGCCTTCATCATCCATTGTGTCTTTTACTTTAAATAACCTGTAAGCCTGTAGACTCACTATCACATGACCTAAAGTGAAAGATGGAGCTTGCCATTCTTGTCAGCATACATAAACACATCCACATACCCTCTAGAAAAAAACACTAATTGATAGAAGCCCATCGGCAGACCAAAAGACCAAGTGCTAATCGTTTTGCATCATTAGGTGAAGATTTAGCTTAAAAGCTTTTAGCTGGCATTAAGCAAAGCTGCTGTTGACATGGATTGACTGCTGTAATGCTGTATTGTCACTGCTCCAGGAGGCAGAGGGAGGGCCATTTGAGAGAGTGATGCGCTCAAGCTTGGATTTGTGGGCTGCTAGAACCACTGGAGGGGATTGGAGGCAGGGTGGACCAAACACACCACCATGGGATCGCAATAACAGCTGTAACAACGTCATTACTGTGTAATTACCACTAATGTGTGCGTGGGTGCCCACCCGCTGGATAAACAATGCTCAGGGAAGAGCTGATGAACTTTCAGCAAGACTTGTAACAAGTCTACGAGTTGCCCTGGACTCACTGCTGATGGTTGTAATCAATCACTCTTGGACACTGATTAAAAAACTGTTGAAGAGCAAAGCAGCACTTAGAGGGCTTAAAATAACACTGAACTCCAACAGGGAGTCAATGCTAGGACAGAGTGGCTATGACTAGTTCTGAAATTTGTGATCTAAGTGTACCTAAATATGTGAGATACATCAGCAGAGGCAAGCACTGAAACTTTCAAGGTCCCTCATGCCTGAGACAGAGGACACCAGAATCAGGACAAGTGTTACTGTCGGTTGAAGACAATAAGAAACACTTAAGACAAGAAGTGATACTTCAAAAATCTGAATGGCTCCACTTGGTCTAGGAAATGTACATGGAAAGCAAATCTTTAGCACTTGCAATTGGTTTAATTAACCATTTAAGCTGTAAGGGCCTATGTGTCAACCCCCACTTCCACAGCTAACAGTTTTAGATACCCAGAACATTCTGGAAATTTCCAAAAACAACAAACACATGTGAAACAAAAACGACTGACAAAAGGTTTTTAGGAGAATAAGACCATTTTGGAGAATCGCCGTTTTGTTTTGTGATGTTATGAATTTGTTCACGAAAGAGTTAAAGGTCGCTAACCTTAAAATTAATAATTTAGAGCTTCAAAGAACATATGCTAATAACCATATGCTAATGTTAGGGAAACCTGTGGTTCTCTGTTGTTTGATAAGCCCTACAAACACAATTATGTTGTGACAATATCCTGACAGTGTTTTGGTGCCCAGAGGGTTGAAATATAATTCCTGAGGATGTTGTGACAATGTTTTCTGACATACTTCACCAACTTACAGCAATCAGAAATATCAAGCAATCAGTCCCATAAAGATGTACTTTAACTGCTGCAAACTTTAAACCAAATTGTGATACAATTGCAGTAATTTATATCTGGTTTCTGCATTGAATGTAAATGTATATAACAGCTTAAACGTCTTTACCTGAGACTTATCGCCACTTGACTCAACTCACTGCACCGGTACAGACAGCGGAAGTGATTAAGCTGGCTGACATTTTACCGGATGTACGTCAGTACCACCGTAGCGCTATTTTATCTACTATTTCTCACTCAAACCTCTCGTTTACAATAACCTAAATCACTTTTACAAATTTGACGTCTGGTAATGACTAAAAAACAGTAAATTTTAAATCATTATAACCAGCTTTGTGCAGATAATTTCACAGATATTTAACAGGCTTTTCCTTTGTGCGTGTATGCCTTTAATTGCACTTTTGTTAGTTTGTATAAAACAATCTGGATGCATTACTGTGAAATAATATTTTTATGACGTTGTATATGTACATTTTCTCTGTAAAAATGCTGCTTAATTTGACCTATAAATCTATCTATCATGTGAGCAACAAAATAGTTAAGATTGTGATCAGATATACAATTTGTGTTTAATGGAATTTTGAAACTCGTCATGTGTTGTCATCAGTGCTTGTATATCATTAATAATAGGAAGATTTTATTAGCTAACAACGTTAGCTAAGAACACGGCTAACAAAGTGGATAGCGCTGTAACTGTTATCTTGGTGTTTGCAGGGATTTCGAAATTAAACTTTCAGTCGGTTCATGCAGTTTTAATGTGTAGGGCGAACAATGACAAGTGCAGCCTCTCTATGAGGACTCAAAAGTGAATATTAACGTTAGGCCTTTATAAAACAAATGCTATCTTCATAGAAAAAATGCGTGCGAGAGAGAGTCCGTAAAATCATGATGGCTAATGAGCAGGGCTGAGGAGGCTTGTTGACAGTGCTCCTAATCCTCGCCACCTGCTCAAACACAGCTCGCCCCAAACAGCAGCCCTGACTGACTGTGTGTGTGTGTATGTGAGAGAGAGACAGAACGAGTTAGTGAGTTAGCCGGGCCCGCGGGATGCTCCCGCTCCTCTCCCTCCTCTTATCGGGCCCCCGCCCGCTAGCTAACGGCTAATCGCCAAGAAAAACAAATAGTGCTCAAATGTTTGGAAAAGGCCTGGGTGTTTGCACCGGGGACTAACAAAATAATTTTTACAAGCTATCCGCTTGTGATTAGGGCTGCGAGAATTGAATTTCCACGGCATTGATCATATTAATATTAGTCTAATTAATTGTGCTGTTTAACTTTGCCCATTTGTCTTGTAGTTTAACTCCGTTTCAGGCCTCTGTTAAAGTCTCTCAGTCTTCTCTCCGCGACCACACACGTCTGACAGACCGTCGTGTGGTTTAGCTCGCAGTGTGGTCCACTCTGTCCAGTATAAATAGTCTTCCTTTTAGAATATGTAACCTAAACCTTCATATACCATAAAGCTTCACGGACAAGATGGGTCTGTGAGGCAGTTCACACTTCATCTGGCTAGGTGAGGCGTGCAATGTTAAATCTTCTCCAACCCTACAAAACCTTGATCTGACATTTATAGCCATCATATATACACAACTTTTAGTTTACACACCCTTTAATAAGTTGCCTTTGGTGTCTAACCTTGTAGCTAAAAAGTAATGGAGGTGGAAAGCCTGACCTGCTTTCATTACTTACATTAAAAAGTGCAGAGTCAAAGTTATAAAACAGGAAGTGAGAAAAAAATATCTGATGCAGCCAAAATAATCCTCTGAACAACTTCTTATCACAAAGAGTAGGTACTAGTTTGATGTGGTACTGCCTTATTATTTAGGTTAGCATTTACCTTGTGTCAGCTGTAACCAATATGCTTTTATTTTGATTTTTTTCTACAATAGCACATTTACTAAAGAGGTTTACACTAACACTAGGGTAATTGTGCATGGGGACGCAGAAAGAAGGCCATAAAACCCTCCCTGTTCAGCAATTCATATTTAGGATGGCACACATAACAAATAGGCACTTTTAAAGGGGAGACAGAGAGAGGATAGACAAATTATATTTTGCACTCCTAGACTCGTGCCCCATTAAACATCATAAGGAGAGCTGCATTTATAATACAGTTAAGTAAAGCTGCACTTATTCAACAGAGCACGTCTGTAGACTAACAGCATATAATGACTATAAATACCATGATTAAAATTGAATCTACTAATAATACTGAAAATACTATTTAAATGCATCTCTAGCAGTAATATGTGCTGATCCCAGTGTCTGATTTTGGGGAGTTTCTTAACATGTCCTCATGAGCAAAGACAACAGAGCTACATGCAGTTCAGGATAACATTCAAGTTCAGAAATGGCACATAAAAGAATGACTATGTTTTGTTTAACAAATCAGTTGATTTATTCAGTTAAGTTTTAAACTGCGACATGTTAACTTTAGTGTACTGGAGTTATGATTGTTGCCTGGTACCGACTACACTGAATTAACTGCATATATAAACTCTGTAACTTGTACACCAAGCACAGAATTAACATCACATTTCTATTTAGTCCTAGGTTGGGATGGACAAAAACTATTAGCTGTTGCTCATTAGTGAGTTAGCTCATTAACCTTTAGAGCAGCTTGCTGAAGTGCCTCCAGTGCCAGCAGAGCCACATATTTGGTCAATTAAAAACAAAATCAAATAAGAGTCTCTTTTCCATCTCCCTCAGATCTCTGGAGAAATTCAGTTCTGGTCCATTGTAGTTCATCCAACTTCACCATCTCCACATCAAAAACCAAGAAGATACATAACAAAACGGCCTTCTTTACAGTGTTCTTTCTTTTTTTATAGATCAGCATCACCTGTATTAAAATAGGCCTTGAAATTGTAATGCAAGGACACTGAAGTGAAAGATACATTTCAAATGAAATGCCACACATTCGCATATGCAGTTGACCAGTTAAAAGATGAGATTAGAAGGCAAAATGAAAATTCGGCAATAAAACTCAAACATATGGAGTAGGGCATATTCATAAATATTCACTGTTCAGTAATGGTGGGACCACACGGTCTCATATCCGTGAAAAGTTTGTTAAATGAAGGAATACAAAGTCCTGGAGCAAACTCATTTTGCAGTTCTGTTTTGACTGTTGGATGGCTGTGCAGAACGCTATACAGCAGACACTCAATCTTACCCATCATTAGCTAAAATGACGGCCTAGTCTGGCCGAACGATAGTCTGCTCTGAGCTGCACAAAAGCATGTAGGAGGTTCCTATCCAGGTTAGTCAGCTGCTCTCCAGAGCACACCTGCTTTAAGTTATCAGGAGCAACAACCAGAAGGTTACATAGAGCATGGAGTGTGTCAAAGAGCTGGAGGACCAGAGGAACCTAAAAAGAAACCAGAATACAGCTGTTACTTCACAGCTTATAAATGCAACACTTCTGTTCTCAAAAGAACACAACATGAGGCAACTGGATGGGCATAGCTGCAATTTGTCACATGACTACTGATCGTAAAAGTGCAAAGATATCATTTAGATCACATCATTACTAACAGCAACTCTGTTTGCTCTCACATCTCAAATTTTAGTCTCAAATCAGTATTGGTTATAAAATGTTCCTGTGTGTTTGGGCCCAATAAATTCCTCCTCAAAACATTACAAAACCAAAATATTTAAATAGGCAACATTTTACCACTTTAATGAGATTTTAATTTCTAGCTATTAAAGAGCTCAAATTTTTTAAAAAATCTACTAACTAAATAATTTATGTAGTGTTACATTATGAAAACAACAACAACAACACTACTACTACTAATAAATCTATTTTGTTTGTTTCCATTCAAATTGCAGGTCTTGATTTTCGTATCTTTATAGTGTATTTAAATATTCGAGTTAGCTTTAAAGAGTAAATCAATATATTAAATAACTGCAACCAAAATTAACACTCTTACAACCCCTGACTCTTGACCTTTCCTTACCCGGAAGTCTTTGGCGCAGCGGCGGTACTCTGCTACATCGCAGATGGCCAGCATGCCCCCCATGTAGTTATAGCTGAACTGCTGCAGGTGCTCATGGATGAGCCTGTGAAAGCGCACACCCAGCTCGGTCAGGACCGTGTCCACATTTTTCCCATCCATAGACCTCCGCACGCGCTCCACCTGCCTACTCACATACGCACACACCTTGGAGCATGCCTGAAGAGTGAAAACACAGCACTTAGGCTAGAGAAACAGAAGCCGCACTGGAACATTAGTGTTAACACAAGTAAAACCTTTTCACTCTTACTACAAAGTAACGCTGCACCAATACCAATACTTATTGCCGTTGATACAAGCATTATTGGTACCAGTAATGGAGAACACAGATGCTATTTAAGTAATTTCTGACATACATGTGCACTGCTGAGTGACCTGTGCTTGCACAGCAAGAGAATGGAGGTGTGGACTGACACATAGTAGTAAAAGTAGTAAAATGCTAAGGGCAAAACAGTAGTTCCAGACATCTCCTGCTGTGCATGCAGGTGTATTCAGAGTTAATGCTAATGTCTATGTTGTTACGGAGACAACAGAGAGAGATACAGCATGTCTGTAGGAACTGAGAAAAATTACTTAGGAAATTTGGGGTAGGAACAACAACATTTACTGCCATTTTTAACTGAGCCTCAAGCTCCCATAGGCTCACATTGTATACAAAAATCTTGCACAGTAATATTTTAACAGTACTTTAGTCGAGATAATAATAATAATAATAATAATTATTATTATTATTATTAATGGCTCTTATTACTAGCCATATATAAATTGGTGCAAGAATGCTATAGAATTTTCTGTATTTCTGCTTTAAAAAAGTCCTAAAAGTAGATAAAGAGAACCAACTCAAATGAGACAAAAATATTAGACTTAGGCATCTGTTTATTGAGGAAAATTAGCCAATATTTTATGTCTGTGAGTGGCATTTGCTTTGAGTATCTGATGTGACCTCTTTGTGCAGCAATAACTGAACAAGTGCAACAAGTTCTGAACTGCTTGCTTCAGGTCTATTATTAAATTAGGGTCAGGACTTTGTCATTCCAAAAGATGAACTTTATTCTTCTTTAATCATTCACTGGTAAAATAACTTGTGTGATAAGGGTCACGGTCTTACTGCATGACCCACATTCTCTTGAGATTCAGTTCTTGCCATTTTCCTTTAGAATCTGCTGGTATAATTAGAAATCCATTAATAATTAGAAATCCATGATACTACCCCCATCATGTTTCAGACAGGATGAGGTTTTTATGCTGGAATAGTGTTTTCCTTTATCCAAACAAAACATTTCTCATTTAAAACAAAATGATCTATTTTATCATGCATAACACAAAATATTGTTCCAATAATGTTATGGCTTCTCCATGTGTTCTTTAACCAACTGCAGATGGGCAAAAACGTCCTTTTTGGAAAGCGGCAAATTTCTCCTTGCACCACTACAATGCGCAGCACTGCCGTTCAGTGTTCTCCTGATGACAGACTCATGAAGTTACATTGTGTCTCTTTGTAACCTTGCAGACTATTACACATCAGGCTCTTGGTGTGATCTTTATTGGTAACGATTTTTTTTTGGGGACGGTAATAATGGTCTTGAATTTCATCCATTTGTACACAATCTGTGTGTCTGTGGAGTCCAAAATCTTTAGAATTTTTAAAAAGATTTTCCAGCCTGATGAGCATCAACAACTCTTCTTCTGAGGTCCTCAAAGTCTGTTGCTCAATGCCATGATACACTTCTGTTGTGAAGATCAGAAATTCCTATATATATTCTTTAAATAAAACAGGGCACTGAGACTCACACCTGATCATCAAGCTACTGATTGACAACACCTGACTCAAATTTCACCTTCAAATAATCTGCTAATCATGGGGTTCACATACTTTTGTCAAATGATACCTTTAAAAATTAAATTATAAAAAGACAAATGAACTTTTTCCACAATACTCTCATTTTTAAAAGATGCCCAGGTCTAACTAGTCGTGCCAAAATTAAAATGCTTCTTACTGTAGTGTACTGTATCAGGACATTGTTCTCATCTTCTGGCTTGAAGTCCGTTTTCTTCTGCTCAGTTACCAGAATATGCTTCATTTGGCCAATCATGCAATTCAGTGTCCTAAAACCAGCAACAAATGGAAGATGTGACAACAAAACGTTAAAACAGTACGAAAATGTTTACATTTGTTTTGCATTTAATTATTCGCTGACCATATGAAAGCAATATATTTCATGTATTTTTGGTCAATTTAATTTGTTAACAAAATAATGATGTGGTTTTAAACAGGTGATGTAAACAGGTGATTGTAATCATGATTTGGTACAAAAGTATTCATAAAAGGCTGAGGAGCAAAGACAGGCGGAGAATGTCCAGGTTTGTCAACAAGTGTGTGAGAAAATTACAGAAATGTTCCAATATAAACAATATTCCTCAAAAAGATTGGAAGGGATTTGCATATTTTTCCTTCTACAGTGCATGAGACCATGATTTGATTAAATTAATCTGAAATTTCAGTGCATAAAGGGCAAAGGTACAAGGTGATCTCTAATCCCACACACAGCACTGCCTCAAGAACCTTCATTAATCAATAGCTGATGTGTATAACCACACAGGGAAGGGGTTACTTTGACAAACCTTTGTGAAGCACTACAATAGTTACATTCACAAATGCCTTTTAAAACTTTACTGTGTAAATAAGAAGCCTTATGTTAACCATGTCCAGAAGTGACAGTCTTGGAGGCATCTGGGATGGACCATCATTGAGTGGAAACATGTATTGTGATCAGTTTAATCAGTTTTCCAGATCTTTTTTTTTTACAGAAATGGACAACATATGCTCTGGACCAAAGACAAAAAAGACCATCCAGACCGTTATCAGCAACGGGTCCAAAAGCCAGGGTCCATCATAGTACAGAGTTGTGTCGGGGCCCTTTGGAAAGCTATTTTAACACTTCTGAAAGGTACACTGAGATTTTAGAGACATATTTCCTAGCACACATTACAAAGGATTGGCTGTGGAAGAAGAGGGTACTAGTAGTGAACTGGACTGTCTGCAGACTCGATTGTAAATTTTGAAATGAAAAATGTAACGACAACCTTGTCCTCTTGCAGGGAACTGGCATGATTACAAAATGGAAAATGCTATACCATCCCAACTTTTTTTTGGAAGGTGTCACTTGTGAAGTTGAGACAAAAACATCTTGAGGTCATCTTTATCCGCAAATAAAATTAAAATAAAAGTAAATGTAAGAAAAAAATAATTCTTAATTTGCATTTTCCATACTCTTCCAATTTTTCTTATTTGGAGTTGTAGATAAGAATAATTAAAGTACAGAGGATAGACAATGAAACAAACACCACAATAATTTATTAGTAGGTGTTGGGCCTCCTTTTGCAGCCAATACAGCGTCAGCTCGTCTTGGGAATGACATATACAAGTCCTGCACAGTGGTCAGAGGGATTTTAAGCCATTCTTCTTGCAGGATAGTGGTCAGGTCACTACGTGATGCTGGTGGAGGAAACCGTTTCCTGACTCGCTCCTCCAAAACACCCCAAAGTGGCTCAATAATATTTAGACACAAAGACTTGCTGTCTTGGTCACAGATGCGCCAGCAAGACGTGCACCAACAATTTGTCCTCTTTTGAACTCTGGTATGTCACCATAATGTTGTGTGCATTGTAATATACTATATAACTGTGCTCTTACCTGCTAACTGAACCTTCACACTCTGCTCTTACTGGTGCAATGTGACATTAATGAAGATTGGCCACCAGACTGGTCCAGTTTAGCCATGAAACCTCCCACACTAACATGACAGCTGTTTCACTTCATTGTCTAACCCCTGTGTATCACAATCTCACTGATTTTAGTGCAAGACTAAACATTCTTATCACACGGCAAAACATGATTCCTAGATGGAAGTCCAATGGAAGACTCACCTGTCAATCCCAGTGTCCAGCTTCACTTCCATTTGCTCAATCACCTCCTTTTTCTTCTGCAAGCATTCGGTCAGCTTAGGAGATGAACTACAGGAGTCAGAGTTCACAAAAGGTCAGAGGAGCTTTAAAAAAACCTTCACAATGCGAAATAGGGGTGCAGATACAAACTCACCTAATAAGAGGCATAAGGTGATCATTAAACTGCTTATCAAAGAGGTGGAAGATAGTATTAGCCTGCTGGACAACGTCCAAGAAGTAGAGGTTGGCATTTTTGGCATCTGCAGAAGGAATAGCTATGGAGGGCAGAGAGAATCTCGTCTGATAAAGTAACACTTCACAAGCTAATGCACTGCATTAGTACATGATTACGTTCTTACCCGAAAGGCCAATTTCCAATGCATAGTCTATATGGTCCACACAGAGGTGTTCTACCAAGAGGAGGAAGATGGTGTATGCATTCTTAGGAAGGTCAGCTGGATCAGACAACTGAGGAAGAGAGAGGATGCAGGTGTAAACGTCTAAGGTCAGGTTACTTTTCTAGCTTTATACAGTGAAAACAACTGAAATGTTCTTTGCCTTGTTGCATCTCTGGAAAGCGTGGCGCGTCTCCTGCAACAGGTTGACCACAACCTCCTGTGAGAGGAGCGTTTCTCCATGTGTGTCAATACTGGGGCCCAAAGGTAGATTTGTGCGTTGTCTGATCCTCTCCTTCAGCTCCTGGATACTGTGTGTGTGTGTGTGTAAGAGACACAGTAAGTGTGTACATGTTTTTCTCATACACCTTCAAGGCACTTGAACATTTTAGGCAGAAATGAACAGGGGTGTCAGCCAGTCCTGGGAGACTACAGCACTGCACATATTAACGTATACATAATGCAGAAAAGGAAATCGACCATCAGATGTGCTAAAGTAAAATATTAAGTTACTACATACAATTAATTATAATTAATACCAACACAATTTAGTTCAGAACTGTATCTACAGGGATACGTTGCTAACAAACACTCGAGTTCAATAGTTACCGAAATAGCCCAGGTGTTTCCTGTCAAATTACATCACCAAAACATCTCCCAATCCACTGCACAGACTCGCTGATTTGTTTAAGACAGTATTTCATTACTATTAACCATAAATAAATGATAACTGCCATTTCAGACAGAAGACTGAGCTTAAATCAGATTACACAAGTGTTCAATAATGTTTTGATGAATAATTTTGAGATATTTTAGTGATGAAACAGAACTATTTTGGTGACTATGGAGTTTCTCTGTTTAGCAACAATAGTTTAAGGATGCTTTCACACCTACACTGTTTGGTCCAGACTTTCTGACTTTTCAGTTTGGTCCGAACCAAAATAGCAGGTTTGTAAGAGGCCATGAAACACGGTCCGGACCAAAGGACCAAAATTTGGTCCGACCAAAAGAGGTGGTCTCGGTCCGGACTTACTGAACCATGGTCCGGTTTGTGTGCAGTGTGAAAACACCTTTCTAGAAGGTTCGGACTTTCGGACCAAATACAGGAAGTTGACGCAGACCTTCAACAACATTCAACAACAACAAAAAAAAAATAAGCAGAACAGCAGCAAAAATGAGCCGTGGTAGCACATGGAGCGAGGAGGAGGCATGTTTAATATAAATTTGGTCTGATGAACATGTGAAAAATCAGCTTGAAAAACACAAAAATGCTGAAACGTGCAGCTTATTTTCTGAGAGAAAGGAAATGACAGAGCAACCTAAACTAAACTAAGGAAACTGCGGCAGCAGTATATAAAAGTATTTAAACGCCTCAGACGCACGTCCTTCTACAGTACAAACCAATCAGTGTTGAGTGTAGGAAGACGAACACCACATAAGTGATGACGACAGCGCGTGGGGGTGTCATAATAAAAGTCTTTGGTGCGCTCGTAAAAATGCAGTGTGAACACAAACCTAACCGGGCCAAATATGCACAAAGTGACAAACATGCAAACCTTGGTTCGGACCATGATCCAAACTTTTAGGTGTGAAAGCACCCTAAAACTACTGCACTAAACTAAAGAAGTCAATTCTTGGCTTATCGACAAGATCTGAATTGAATAAGATATTTGAGTGAACCCTACTTTTAAAATTCATAGCTCCTCACCTCCCAGTGCCTAGTGGCCGTTTTTGATGGTTCTTTGAGTCATAGTATCTCTGCAGAATCGAAGCACTGCGGGTCTGCAGATACTGCTGCTCCATGTCTATGTAGCTGTCCAGGTAGGTAGAGAAGATGCTCTTAATCAGTTTGGAGAGGAAAGTGTGTTTGTCTGAACCCAAGTTAAACTCTGTTAGCTTAGCAGCCAAAGCCGTTGTCCTGAAAATGGAGGGTTTAAATACAGAGTAAAATTGGGAACATGGCTCAAGTAGGTAAAGATAAAAGTCAAATGAATCTTTAGGCTGGCTAAACAGATAAAAGTCAGTAACCTGGTGTAGAGGTCATAGAGGTTTTTGAGGTATTGCTCCAATTCAGTGGGACGAGTGTCGAGCTTTTCTTTTACATGAGCCTGAAAGCAGACAACCCCATTACTCCAGTCCTCAGATCCAGAAGTAGTTGAGAGTATATTATCAGCATAACTATAAGTCATACGAGTACCTGTAGCTTGTTCTCAAAGATGTTTTGGATGAGTTTGGCCATCACCATTTCAGGGCTGGAGAAAACATCTCCCACCTGTTTATTGACTCGCTGGCACAGAAGAGCTGTGTCCTCAAACACGTCATTCTGGACATTTGCACCCTGAAAACGAAGACACGGTGAAGAGAAAAATAGTGTTGCCATGGTTTATTGACGGGTGTATTTGTGCTGGAATTCTTAAGTAGCCAATGAGAGAGAGGCATCTAGGTGCTTAAAGTTGCTTTGGGTTCCTTTGTGACCTTGCAGACACACCTTGCTCTTGGCGTGTTCTTTGTTGGTCAACCACTCCAGGGGAGGGTAATAATTGACTTGAATTTTGTCCATTTGTCCACAGTATGTCTGACTATGGATTGATGAATTCAAACCTCTTCAGAGATTGTTTTGCTTTTTCTGCACTGATGAGCATTAACGATTCTTCTGACGAGGATCAGACATTGCTAGGTCCCTGCTCTTTAAATAAAACATGGCACCCACTCACACCTGATTGTCATACCACTGACTGACAGCACCAGTCTCTAAACTCAACTTCAAATGGTCCGCTAATCCTAGTAATTTTATGTCCCTTGTTGATTTAATACTTTATCTACTTTAGGGACTTGTGGGTCAATTTGATGGAGATTTTGTCCAAATGTATGCAGAAATATAGAAAAACGAAAGTTCACAAACTTACCAGCACAGTATACTTCAGCATTTGTTTTATCATTTAATTCAAAAAAGATTTATCACCAGTGTTGGGAATAACGGCGTTAAAAATAACGGCGTTACGTAACGACGTCATTTTGTCAGTAACGGGATAAAATAATTAATTACTTTTCCTGTTGTTACAACGCCATTGACGTTACTGGTCATTAAAAGTGGTGCGTTAGTATATATTGATATACTAACAGTAATCTGAGTGGACCTCTGCTCAGGCTAGTGAGGAGTAACAGGAGTTACACCTAGAACTGTGACCTGTCGAGATCTGTGACTTGATAGAAGAAGTTAGACTAGGCTAGAAGCACAGACACCACAGCCGTCGACTAGCAAAGGACTCGGGGCAAAGTCCTCCAAGCAGCAAAGGCTTGATTTTTAAAGAATAAGACTAAAGAGGTTTTGTTGTTAAGTTTACTTCTGTTGTGAACAAACCAGTTGTCACAGGTTGAGAGAATTTAATTTAATAGATGTAAATGCACTTTATATAGTGTAACTGTTTACTTTTGCTTTTTTTTTTTTTTTTTACAAAGATTTGGTATTTTAAAGGATTTTATCCTGCACTGGTCTGTTTATGTGCAATAAATATCAAAAGTTATGTATAAACACCTTTCTGATCTACTCATTTCAACTGACTGTGAAAACTGCTTTTTCAAAAAATCCTTATTCTTTGACAAATAACTTTTTTTTTTTTAACTGTAATGCAAATAGTTACTTTCCCTGGTAATGAGTTACTTTTATTATAGAGTAATTCAGTTACTAACCAAGTTACTTTTTTGAACAAGTAGTGAGTAACTATAACTAATTACTTTTTTAAAGTAACGTTCTCAACAATGTTTTTACAACAGGTTTTACAACAACATTTATTTTAATGTTGATACTGTTTGAATAGTAATTTACTCAAACTCAAAATATAATATTCTAATAGTTTCAGATTCTCCGTTTCTGATTTTCATGAGGTATAAGCCAAACTGATCAACAGTAAAATAAAAAAGGCTTTACAGTGTAATGAATACAACATCAGTTTACCTTTTTGAATTAAATTATATTAAAATAATGAACTTTTCCCCCACAATATTCTTTTTTTTTTTTGAGATGCACTTGTATTTAACATTTACCCTAAAGCAGGTCTCACCTCTTGGCATTGCTTGATGTAGACATCTATACAATGGGCATACCCCTGAGAAGGCAGGCAGAGAGACAGAAGACAGACAGAAAACATTCAATCAGATAAGATAAAAGATTTATGAATGTAGGACATGAATATTATGCACAATTTGATGTTCATTTCTTGATATTCATTTTTCCTAAAAGTGAAATAAACAGAAAAAAACTATTACAATACAAATAATTGGGGCTGTCCTTTTCAAATAATTGCCATTATTAGCCAATTGATGTATTGTATCAGCTATTCAATGTACTGGTTGGGCTCTTGTTTACATGGTGCACATGGAAATGTTACCAGGAGTCGTCCTCTTTTTTCACCTTGAAATGTAGCAGAACTGCAGCCACTTCCCTCATGCGGCCAATCTCTCCCCTGCGCTGGGCTGCTGTGAACTCCTGGATCAACTGCCGTTCCAGGTCATGATATTTACCTTAGAAACATCACACAGTGCATATCATCATATAGACACATTATAATGCTCTGTAATCACATCTAATTCTTCTAATACTAATCTAGTCTACTGCTATAAATCAACTGTAGAAAACTTACTTGCTATCTTGGCCTTAACATCAGCAAATCTGGATGAGAGGAAAGAAAAGAGAGCAAGTATGAGAAAAAGAAGACCATATATACAGTAGGTGGGCTCAAAGTAAACTTAAAGAGCCAAACTAAATCTTACAGGACCAATGACACTTGAAAAATCTCAAGTACGAATAATAAACCATTTTTGGGCATTTTCTTGCTTTTAGAGTTTGCATTTTAATAAATGTTATTTGAACAGTATCATTAGTCTGACCTCATTTTTGGGCATTGCTCTTTTCATGATTTGCCTGTGCTCTATATGTCCAAACATATTCAGACCTCTTCTAATTGAGAATTCAGCTGCTTTAAAACTTACCCACCACTGACACATAGTGCTGGGCGATAAAACAATGTCGATTTGTTTCACGATACGTTTTCCCTCGATGACGATGACAAGCCGGGAGAATAGAATTCGCTAAGCATTAACGTTCGTTTCCATTTCATGTCTAAGCAGCTTGACAGTGAGTTCAGAAGTCTAATGCTGCTGCTTGTTAGCTCCTCCTCATCAGCGCCGCCAAAATGCCCTGTTGTGTTTAAGACAAGCGTGTGATCAGCTGGGCAAGAGAGCGCGAGGTCGCTGTGCTCGTCTTTTTATGTGAGAAGGAGAAGAAGTGGGGCTCACTGTGTGTGTGTGTCAACCCAAGTGCTAGCATTAGCCTGTTAGCTTGGCTCTCTAGCCTGTTGTTATTTTGGAGTGGCTGCGGCCGACTGCAATCATTGTAAGTTTCAACAATAAAGCGACGACAGTAAATGTCTCTCTCGTCCATCCTTTCAACACATCCAGCCAAACGCTACAATATTATGTTCTGGCAATAAACAATTTAATATTTTAAATAGTAACATTTCATGTATTTAGTCTGATGTTTTTAGAAAGACGACAGTGTTATAAAATTTAATATTGTGATAATTATCGAGATTGATCAATATAGAAAGATTTATCGTGATGAAATTTTTGCCCATATCGCCCAGCTCTACTGACACATGAGCTAAAGGTCATCATGTCCAATGCTAACCATCAACCAAAGGGGTATAAAAGCCCCACAGCACTGGGCTATATAGCTGTGAAACAGAGTTTGTGATCCACAATTAAATGATCTACCCAGACTTCAATAATGCTCATTACTGAATGCAATCAAATCATCAAAACAAATGGTTAGACATCAACTTTAAAGCCATCTTCTGAAAAGTTGTTACTGCCACAAAGGAGGACAGAATTCATAAATAGTAGTGATGGGCAGATCAATACTGAAATACCAATACTTCTGATTAGGACAGATTTTGAAAAATCAATCCACTACCCTCTGAACTGTACAGCAGCCTCTACTGGCTGCTCTGGGTTTCTGTTTATTTCTGATGCTTTATCAACAACTTTCATTTCAGTGCTATTTCTTTCACTTTGGATTCTGCAAAGTCTTTTCAGTGTGTTTTATATTCTGTACTCAAGCTAACAGGATACGTTTAACTAAATAGCAGAAATACGTTTTTGATCATTGTGTCCACATTTTCTGGTTCTGATAAAAATGCAAATAAAAATAAAAAGCATTGGCACATTAGCTTTGGCATTACTTGCCATCAACTTTGGAAAAAAGTGGTATTGCCCATCCCTAATGTACACGGTTGCCTTCAGGAGAAATTGTAGATGAGCAGGTGCCTAACTTTTGGACATTTGGTTTTTCAGTTGCCTCTCGTACTGCTTACCTGTCAAACGGTAGCTCCTGAGCAATCAAGTGCAACTTCTGAATGATGTCAGCAGCTTCTTTTATCTACATTGGATGCCGAGGAAAAAGATAGTGATAAGAGATAGTGTGAGTGAGTGTGTAAGGATGGAAGAGATGGGCACCTTTTGGGCAGAAGAAAAAAAAAACAAACATGAAAAAAGCCACAGGCATTGGCCTTAAACCTCAGGATCAGCTTATGGTAAATCTCTCAATGCCACCCACCCCTTCACCCCTCCTTCCTCTTGTCCAGCACAGGGCTGATAAGAGTGAGCTTCAGTCCACCTGTGCCCCATCAGCACCAGCAGCTCTTCTAACTCCCCACTCCTCCTGCTGCTGTCCAGCTAACTCTTCACTCTCACTCTCACATAACTACTATGAATGGGCTATGGCTAATCCCGTAGCAGCCTCACTAAATCGCCTCCCATAATCTGTCCCGATGGGCAGGCAGGAGGTCTGGCCAAAAACAGGAACCCTGACAAGAGCTCCCCACCTCGCTCTTCACCCCCTAACACACACAAGAGAAAAAAAAAAAAGGATCGGAAAAAGGCCCTGCCGTCCACACATCCTCTGTTCCCCCGTCTGCTATTCCTGCCTGCCTCAGCTAACATCATTACTGTGCTCCCGTGAGGTGGATCCAGCCTTTTTCTGCTCTCCTCGCCGAGGTTTTCTAAGTATCTGTCCCCCAGCTAAGATTAGCTAAATCCCATGTAAGTGATGTAGCCATCTCCCTGCAGTGGGGGTTTTTACCAGCGCTTGTCTCCACACTGCCTGGGCCCGGCCCTCCCTTTCATAGGGATTAGCCCAGCCTTCCTTCTCTATTTCCTCTCTCACTTTTTTTTTTAACCCCCCCTTTAGCTATTCACCAGCAGCTCCTCTCCCTGTCCCCTCTTTTCTCTTCTGGAGGCGGGCTGCGTTTGTGAAATATTGAAAAAGTCTGCCGGGTATATTCCCACACATCTCTCAGGAAGTGTGTTGGTGGCCTAATGCTAATAGCATCCGAGATGTAATACTTGCCACCCATGGTTGGTCACACCACAACTCTTAAGAGAGTGACTTGAGAGATAAACTTATGAAAGGCATTTCCAATTAAGTTGGCATGCATCAACATGTTGTGTAGATCAAATCTATTAGCCTGTGGTAAAATATACAAATAACCTTCTGTCATACAGTTAGAAAAAGCTGCTTTAACCCATAAAATATGCATCAAAGTGGATTGGGTTTCATTTTAGTGGGCTGCATTGATTACAAACATGTAACCTTACAAATACACAGGCACAGTGTCTAAATCTCATGATGGAACAATTTTCCACAAAACAAATAGAGAAACAACACTGTTATTATGTTTTAACCTCTATTCCCCCTTGTTAAATAAATACCAAGTCCTCCATGAGCTGAATTAAGTGCACTGTAATCTAACTATAATCAAGTTCAAAGTAAACTCTGAATCATGCAGGACATTCCTTATCACTGTTGGAAAAATGACCTTATCAGGGTTACTGAAGACATCACTGCGCAGTTCTCCATCCAGAAACTCATTGAAATAGGTCATGAGCCTCTGAGCTTCCACAGCTCTCTGTCTTGGAGTGTTCACTCCCTCAAGTTGATCTCCAAGATGACACACCTTTGTGGCCACATAGCTTATGTGGTCATCCAGCTCCTGGAAGTGCTGGAAAGCTACCTATAAAAACAAAGAGCTTACAGTCTGAAATCTGAAAACAATTTAGATTTGAGGTTAGTTCATGTGTTCATATTAAGCCTTATACATGCCAACAGACTTGCACTGATATTAAACTACATCCCACAGTATTCGTGGGACAGGAAATACAATATTAACTAATGTTTCACCTTCTATTATCCCCACCTACCATCAAGTGAAGCTCTGAAAGCCAAGTATAACAACTTGGTTCACTTTGGTAAAATAGTGTCAAGTCAATTAAAGTCTCCAACCTGGTTGCTCCTCTGTAGCTCCTGAACCTTGTGTGCAAACTCCTTGGCCTCACGGTGGCATTGCTGCTCAAGCTTTTCCACTTTCCTCTGGATTCTCTCATCCAGCTGTTTCAATTCTTCTATGTGGTTCTCAAACTCCTCCAGCAACCTGATAGAACAAGGATCATAATCCCCATGTAAACATGACTTTACGCAACTGAATAAAAATGATTATGTTAATGGCGGGGCTGAACAACATGAACTAAGTTAACACATCACTGTTAATCATTTTCACAGTACTGGCTATTGAAATATTAATATTGCAAACTGAAGAAGCTAAAGACATGCATATTACAAATGAATACATATTGTTAAAATAACAGCTGGTTTTTAGCTTCATGACACAAAGAGCTCAACAACGCATTTTTAATACACATCACGTCATACAAATCACAATATTTAGCAACATAAGAGCTGTATTGCTTGTTGTGCATGTTAAAGCCATATATTACATACTACAGAATGTCTGGTCTATTTATATGCAGAACAAAAATGTGATCTACATAAAACTGTAGCTTCATTAGCACACTGTCTTTTCCCTCTATATGCACAATGCACATCAATAATTGCTCTTTCTAAAGTTCATAAAAAGCAATACTACAGTCATGACATTAGAAAATCACACAGAAGAATATCAAGGAGGCAAAGCATTTTTAAAAAGTATATTTACTGTGCTGGCAAAACAGCTAATTGCTATTACTATAAATTGCAACTCCTCTTAAAAATTGGCCTTTTTGTGATGTTTGAGGGCGTGCATGAAACCCTCATACACTACTTAGAGCTTTGTCAGCTGCATTTCTAAGCACTTGCAGGACAGCAGTTGTAAAAAGATCCAAGTCAGCATGTTTGAATTCTCTGGGTGGTAGAAAACCATTCCAAAGTGATGAGTGTATAATCTCATATCACAATAATTCCTCCAGTGCTGGGCTCCAAAGCTTAGGGCCTATTCCCCCTCTCGCTCTCTTTCGTTGAAATTCGTTCTCTTCCATCATTTGTGAGTCAGTGGTTCAGCAACTCATATCAGCCTCTCCACGGTTGGTTATTTGAGACGTTAGTGTTAAATTTGGGCTGATGTTTCTGCATTTCCAGTCCAATAGCGCTAACATACTGCTCTACATCAGCGTAAGAGAAAACTGCTGTGCAGGGTTCAACGTGTGCAAACGTCAGACTAATAATTTTGCTAAAACTAAAACACATTAATGAAGGACTAATTAAAAAAAACTATATATTCATAACTAAACCAGCTGCAAGGCCATTATGGAAATAATGTGCTAATCTATTCAACTGCAAAGGACAATCAACAAGCAGTATTAAGAAACTAAAATGTGGACATGAATTGACAGATGAGGTTATAACAATTATTACTCAAGTTATTTCAAAATTAGTAAAAGTCCTGAAATACAATTCAAATCACGGTAGACATTTTCCCCAAGCCACACTGATACACACAACTGAAAAGTTGTATGTAATATTTCCAAGAGCGATTAAGTATTAACTAGAAGCTTACTTTTTTGGGTCAAACCCCTCTGGTCCTCCTTTAGAACCCCCTCCTGGAGTTCTCCAAGCCAGTCGCTCAATGTACTCATCTGCATCAAATGGCTCCTACAAAAACAGGCAAATTCACAAATACAATGACCACCCTAATTCACTTACCTGGCTATACATTTAAAAAATGAATAATAGCTATGTGTATGATCAGGAATCATTTTAATGAGGAATCGTATCCAACATACACATCCAATGCCAAGGAATCCCACCCAGGCATCACATTATACATGTGCAACACTAATGGGAAATACTGATATGTTTAGATAGTGTACAGGTCATTAGATATATGCTAAACTAGACAGGTAAGTTAATAGCAGTTGAGATAAACTGCTAGTTTTGATGCCTCCACAAACGCACTGCTGTGCTGTTTCACATTTGAACTGAGCACGGAACTAAAACCAACACTTATATTTAGCAGGTTCAGTACACATGCTAACACTACCCCATTCACTCCCGTTCAGGCTAGAAAGCTAACAGCTACACTTTCGTGCAACACATTATGTAGATTAAATTACACATTTTATAATAATTACTTCAATGGAGCAAATGTACGACCTATCCGCCTAAAACATTACTGCTTAAATATTAAACAATGTGGCTGTTACTGATTAAGCTAGCTGACTAGCTAAGCTGCTAACTTGACTAGCAAACGCAACTTACCTCAAATAACTGAGCGGTCGTGGCCATTGTTATAAAAAGCAGAATAAAGTCCGTCAAAAGCCACAAACACTTTCTAAATGAGAAGCGATTCGGTGAAGTTTGACAAGATCCGCCAGTGCTTGTTTACCCTAAAATCAAGGCCCTCTGCTTCCTGCATCCAGCTGCCATGACCGGGCCGGAAACGAAGGAAAAAATGTCCTACAAACAAAAAAATGCCGTTTACTCCAGGTCTGAGATCAGCTGTAAGCTGCGCTGCTTGTATAGTAGAAACGTTGGTTAAAGGCGTGTACCTGATCTTAAATCAGCTCTCAAGATGAGGGCTGTGTCTGAAACGTAAGGAATGCTGCCTACACTGAGACAGGAAGACGTGAAGTCGTGTCCAAATCCTATGTTTACATAAAAGTCTGCATTTTGCAACTCTCTTTTGTCATTTTTTTGAAAATACACTAAAAGCTAGAAACATGCTGACAGTATTTTGGATGTCTATTGATGATTACTGAATGCTACAAATTCCTTTATCTTAGTGCTGCCTTCAAATGGAACTACTTAGTCAGCAAGGGATCAAGGCAACTACCTTCAGGATGTAGACACATCCAAGAAAACAAGCAGACCCGCCCCTAGGAGTCACGTGCTGTTTCAAAACAGGAAACGTCAACTACAAACGAAAGGAAGGCTTAATATTTTAATCCATGAGTTAGTCTTTCAGTTTTTATAGCACGTTAAAAGGCAGATATCTCCAGGAGGAGAATATGGTTTTGTTGTATAGTTAATTATCCGGATACTATGTTAAACCTACCGCCTTCATCTATAAAGCAGAAGTAACAGATTCTCAATGAGTATTCGGGCGCTGTGGGTCGTCTCTCACGAAAAAGGTGAAAATGGACAAGTGCAGTTTTCCAGGTAAGCAAGCATATTAACTTTCATATGCGTTTTTTCCCCACAAAATGTGTTGCTATTTTCTCTCCCAAATTGTACGTTTATTAGATTAGACTAAACTTTATTGTCATTGTGCAAATAACGGGTGCCGATCCCATGACATGTCAGCTGGCATCTAACCAGAAGTGCAAAATACATTTATTTACATGTAAAGTGCATGAAGTAACAGTGACAAGCGATGTGGCTACAATATGTATAAGGAGAAAAACACATACAACGTATATATACGCGCGCGCGTGTGTGTTTGTCTGTGTGTGTGTGAGATGCGTGATGCACTTAAAGTTAAAGTGGCACTGTGGAGTTCAACAGGGTCACAGCCTCAGGGAAAGAGTTGTTCCAGAGCATTCGCCCCTTTCACAAATCCCAGAATGCACCGCGCAACCGGCAACATCCGGTTCACCGGTTCACCATGCTATCAATACTAAGCTACACTATCACGCTGCTTGACACACTGGCCTACATTGAATTGATAGCATGCAACACGATAGCTTGCAACAGCCACTGCATAAATTGAAAATACAAGTTGACACAATGTTGATGTTTAATATCCAAATAAATATTATCTGCATATAGTTACAAAAGCTAGTAGATATCACGTAAGTATTTACTTACCAAATAAAGTTGTAAACAGTGTATGTAGTGTAGCTGGCACAGACGTAAACAAGAGAAAATGGTGAACCGGATGTTGACGGTTGCATTCTGGGATTTGTGAAGAGACCGAATGCTGGCTCCTCTAACACTCGTCAGATGAAAGGCCGGTAAAAAGTCCATATTTAAGATGATAAACTTTCTCTGTGATGTTTCTTATCCTATTATTATAGAAGTATATTCTACATTGTCATACTGTGGCCTCATGCTATGAAACAAAATAGAACTGAAATGTTAGGTTCTGGTGTTGTCATTTAATCACACATTTCCTCTGTGGTCTTTCAATCAGACGATACCCCACAGTGGAATTCCGTGCTAAATCCCTGGCAGAGGCTCAGTATGTTGCTATTCCTGAGGATCATCTTATACCTCAGCTCCTGCTGACTGAATTGGGTCTGATAGACCCTGAGCAACCCTATATGGCCCTACGGGATGACTGTGCCAGTCCACAACGCTTTCCTGCTGTTGAACTGCGAGTCAGTGGTCCAGGTGGGAAAACCTTGTGGCCTCTGTTAACCATCAGTCAGGGTGGGCTAATCCTAGCCTGTCTTCCCCTGGTTGAAGGCCCATCTGAGCCCAGACCTCCTCTCCCCAGCATGGCTTCAGTCTCTCAGGGCTTAGCTCTTCTGTCAGGCCTGCAGTGCTTCCTTTGTGGCACAGGGAGTAAACTGCCAGAGCCTGATGTGTTGGGCTCTCGTTTGTCTGCTCTCCCTTCAGTACTCATGCAGGTTTGTCCTCTAGGGACGCCCTTGGATGTCCCCCCTCAGGCTGGAGTGTTGCCTGCCACTGTGGCTCCAGGCCCAGGAGGTGCTCAGAAGCAGCCAGCCTGGAAAGCAGGAGTCCATCGTGGGAGAGCGGTGGTGAGCGTGGCCCTAACAGAAATTGTGAGGTCCATGCAATATGGCAACAGGAGCAAGCAGGACATGTGGGATGTGTATGGAAAAGTGATGTGCAAAGTAGGTGTAACTACTTTTTGTATGTGTTCAACATAATCATATTTTCAAGTTGATATATCTTTTTTTTTCACTTTAGTGTGAAGTAGAGGGGGTTCTGCCCAACGTCACGGTCACTCTTACACTGCCGCCCAACGGTTCACCTCTACAGGACATCCTCGTCCACCCCTGTGTTACGTCTCTAGATTCCAGCATTCTCACGGCCAGCAGTGTGGATGAGAATGATGGTTCAGCTTTTTCAGGGCCATATAAATTTCCTTTCTCTCCACCTCTGGAGCCTTTCAGACTTTGCAGTTATACCTCACAGGTTGATCTATACAGCTGCCTCATCTAATATATTTTCTGTAACATTATTTGCATGGTTCACATTGTATGTAATTAATCTTTAATATATTTTAAACTCAGGTACCTGTGTCGCCTATTCTTGGCTCCTACCAGCTGAAAGCAGAAGAGAACGTACTCAAGCTGCATGTAGTTCTCAAGCTCCACGAAAGTGTCAGAAACAGTTTTGAATACTGTGAAGCACACCTGCCATTTTTCAACAGGTGATGATGTGCTTCCTAAACCTTTAAGTGGTGTAGAAGGTTAGACATTGAAAGGTATTTCAGTCACAGTCCAACTGATTTCTAAATACTGTCCCTTCTCTTCTAACCAACATATTTGCTTCTCTTGTCAGTTCAGATCAATATTTAATAAAATCTGAATATGCATAGCTATTAATACAATGATTTGAGCTATTTGCTGGTAAATTCCTGCTGATGGAGTTGCTCATGTTTTTCTGTACAGAAATGTAATGGGCAATGTGGATGTAAAGGTTAGTTCTGGACAGTTGGACGTGTCTAAAGAGAAGAATCTACTACTTTGGGTTCTTGGTAAGTCTGCGCTCATCATTAGCACTGCAGTCAGTGTGCTGACCATAGATTACAATACAATTGTCCACATGACAATAACATGATTTTGATTCATATTATTATGTCAAAAATGTATTCGACAGGTCAGAAATTTCCAAAGTCTCGAGAAGCAACTCTGGATGGTACTGTGAATTTCTCTGGGCATCTTATTGGACCAACGGACCCTTTGTGCACTGATCTGACTGCATATGTGAAAGTGAGCATGAATTCTGATTTCTTTTTTTGTCTTTTTATAGTTGAAAATAAAGACTTTATTGTTTCTATAACAAGCTTGTCTATACAGAATTTTGATTATGTAATTCTTTAAACTTACTTAACTCTTAAATTATTGATCTGTATTACCTGAACTGCTTATATAGTCAATAACTCTTCAATCGGGTTTTGTTTTTCAGCTCTACTTCCGTGTACCAGATCTAACATTATCAGGATGTTGTGTGGATCAACACTCTGTACAAGTTTATTCTTCAGCAAAACCGCGTATTATCACAAGTGAATGTTTAGTGGTTCATTCTATATTTTTAATATACATCACTGATGAGAATGTGTCTCACAGCTTTAATGTGAGCGCTAAAATTAACTTGATTATAATTGTTTTTTCTGCCCCTCCCCCCCAATAGCACGAGAACTGGTCTCCTCTGAATACTACATTTGGAACTCCACTGGAGATGCCCCTGTGTCTTCTGGACTCATGATGCTGTAGCATCATGATTTACTGCAGCACAACTGCCTTAAGAACTGACCTGAATAGTTTCTGTTCTTTGCTGGTGTCAGCAGGGTATAAGGTTTATCAAATTAGTGATTTTTATACATTAATTCATATTTATACTAAATGAATGATCTGAAATGTTTTTTTTTGGCAGTAGATATGCTATAGCCTTCCATATTAACCTCACTATAAATTTTCAGTAAGAGTGCCCTTTTGTGTAGGTTTATTGAGATTAAGAACATTTCAGTCCATTTGAGAGTCTTCGTTTAATCTACGAGGGTCTGTGGTGGTGAATGAAATAAAAACTCTTTTTGAATACAATTCTGAAGTGCTTTATGTCTAGTTCAACTATTGATGTGTTCATTTAAATTCAATTAATTGCTCCTTCATTTTGCTTTAGACCGAATTTACTAGTAGTTGTCCCAATTAGCCTTTTGGTGAGTGTATAAAGGGACTTCTTGAGCTCTAATAAGGGGGCTTAGGTCCTGTCTGTATGCTGGGGTTGGAATAGACTGACTGACAGGAAAAGGGGGCACTGAGAATAAGGAAGACTGAACTGGTATCCAGAGAGGGAGTTAATAGCTCTATAGTGGCCCTTAGACGCCCCACTTCAGCTTGTCTCTGCCTCTTAATACTCTATAAGGAAATCTAACAAAATCCAGCAGCCTTAAGGATCATGTATTATTTGTTGCTGGCGACTACAATATAAACTACACAGTTACCCAGAAATTGTCAACTACTCTGCTCTGCAGTTTAACATATACCTCAAGACTGTGCATTTGCTCATCTTTGTTTTAATATTAATTTCCACTGTTTTCCCATATACATACATTTTCAGCATGCAGCAAAAACTTTACTTGGTATGTATTACTTACTTATTTACTTGGTATGCAATATTTTAGTCTAAAATTTCACCGGGGGTCCATAGATGACACAGCAGTGTATGTAAGAGCGTTGGAGCCAGGCAAGAGCCCTCCACTGAGAAAAGTCTTTGTGAGCTACATTGTCTGCAATGTCTATTGGTCATCTCTGTGGCACCAGCATAGCAAGCCTGTGTTCTCACAAGGATTTCCTCCTTGGAAACCAAATGACCATAGCCAATCTATTGGCAAGAACCAATCAGTTACAAAAAAAAACTCTACTTAATGATTGTGCAGAAGCATGTGACCCTAAATCAGGGACTTAATACTTTTGCATGTCTGTGTTGAAGTATGTAGCCAAATAATCTCTCAAGCAACTCAAGTATCTGACTGAATCTGATTAAAATACGTTTTTCTCCTTTGTTGAAATGATACGGTAATTTAGGTATATATATATATATATATATATATATATATATATATATATATATATATATATATA
>BRDA01072608.1:0-17556 GCA_036984385.1 Crenuchus spilurus | reverse complement strand
AAACAGGAAGTTATTCTCAGGGTGACCTCAGGCCAAAATAAACAAAATACTCTAAAACAACTAGAAACTAACTTCCTAATTAAAGCAATGAAAAGAAAATACACAAATCTGACCTACCTACTCTTCTCCAAAAACAGAGGCAAAATGGATACTGCAAAAGAATAGGCAGGTCACCCCTACCACCCTGTAGATTAACAGATACACACAAATTAGTCTGAGGTGGCGGGTGCCCACTGGAGCAGCACGTCAGACCAGACAAAAGGCAGCTCACAGACTGCTAACAAAACAGGCCATTTATTAGCCTAAGCAATTAGGCTAAGCCAATCAGAAGCAGCGGGGAACGCTGAGCAGCAGGCCGGTAATCAGTCCACTCAGCACACCAGAATCAGCAGGCGGAGCCACACACCCACTTCACACAGATCGACCAATCCACACAGCGCAGCAATCAACCAGCGCGCAGCAGCGACCTAAGAGCAGCCAGAGAGAGAAAAAGAAAGAGAAACACACTCCCCAACCCTCACAGGACGTAACACCCACACGTGAAAAGTGTTCCAAAAGTCAGAAGCAAAAAAATGTGGGGCAGAAGCAGAAGAGAGATTCTAGAAGCAAAAAACCAAAAACAATGAAACCAAAAATTGTAGGAAAACAAAACAAAACAAAAAAAATAATGAAACCAAAAATGGTCAAAATGCAAACATTTTATTTTTTGCATTCACGTGATATACTGTATGGTCTTGTTTCTGTGGATTTTGCTTGCTGATTTATTTTTGCTATTATGAAACTTTTGACACAAAAATCACTCCATCGACGATAACTCTTGGAAGAGATGGGTCTTCAGTTGTCAATTGAGAACAGCAAGTGACTTTACCATGCAGACAGACAGGGGAAGTATGTTTCACCATTTAGGTGTGAGGCAAAAAAAGTCTGGATGCTGGTCTTCCATGCTTCTTGAAGGACGGGGCTTCAAGCCAAATTGTGCTTTAAGCTTGGAGAGCTCTTGTAGCAGATTGAGTTTTGACCATTGCATCAATTATTTAGGAGCTGGTCCATTCTTGGCTTTGTAGGCCAACATCAGGGTTTTGAATCTGGTATGGGCAGCTACAGGCAGCCAGCGAAGAGAGCACAGCAGAGATGTTACATGGCTCATAGTCATGATAGTATGCAGCCATGACTATACATTGACCATAATGTTGTTAGGGAACTTGATCAGTAGTGGTTGGGACTTAAATATGATGTACAAACTAAGATGTCGATGTGTGTTCGTTGTGAGTGTCTTCCATAGACATGTTTCTTTTATTCTCAGGGTCATACCCTCGTCTCTCCTTGAGCTTCAAACTGAAGAGAAACATTGGATATTTCATTCTGCAGACCTACATGCCCTCAAACCTCATAACCATCCTGTCCTGGGTCTCCTTCTGGATCAACTATGATGCCTCTGCAGCACGGGTAGCTCTAGGTATGTGTGTGAAAATGTCAATTAAATAGCAATATTGAGATGTTTTAATTCATAGAAGTTGAGAGATATGACATGCTATTTTACTGTGCCACTATGTAATGATTAATTAATTATTTACATTATTATTTATTCTGACAATTACATAATTCAAATATTCACTGCGTAGGTTGTTAAAAGTATGTGAACCTCTAGGCTAATGGTTTCAGCAGTTGGAATCAGGATTTAGCACATCTGGAGTAAAATCAATGATTTGAGATTGGAGGTTATAGTTACTTTGACTATACAAAAACATTTAAACATTTGACATTTGATATTCACTAGAAGTATCTGCCAGAGTGAACCATGCTTTTTAAATAAATTATATCTCAAAGAACTCTAGTAACAGAAGGCATCACTGGAACTTAACATTCATGGGTCTATCATGCAAAAAACAGGCGTAGTGTCCATGGTATAATACCATGAACTGAAAAAATAAAGTACAATTGTATAAAATTCGTAAAATTGCAAGAACTGCACATCAACATGAAAACAATCTAAACTCTAATTGGAGAGTATCATGACTTGAGGCTGCTTTGTCTCCTCTCAACCTGGAACAGTTTCCATCATTGAGTGAAACAATGATTTCCCAAGTTTATCAAGGGGTCTGTCTGCTGTCTGGAGCTCAGAAGATTGCTCCTAAAAATCTAATTAAATCTACTGCAGAATGGCTTAAAAAGTACATTTTGACATGACCCAACCTGAAGCAGTTCTCTAAGCAAGAATTATCCAAAATTTCTCTTTAAGGCTACCGGAGTATGGAAGCAAAACAGTCTCACCAGGTTTACGTTTGCTAAGCTATTTTTTACTTACATGAATAACATCACATTTTATGAACACTTAATACAAAAAACTAGGTCATTGCAAAGGGCTCACATACTTTATCTGTACATCCTCTTTTACTTACAAAACAAAAGTCACATCGGTTCAAATAAAAACATGCAAATTAAACAGATTTTCTTTGTTTCAAGGAACTAGGAGCAAGAAATGAATAATAAAATAATATAAAATGACTTCATGCATTTGTTATACTGATAATGCTTAAGTTGTAAGATTTTACAAAAAATGTAAATGACTATGAAATGATAATGAGATTTTTATCCTTTCTCTAAACTTCTCTTTGTTGATAATAGCTATTCAGTCTCACTGTATGTCCTTAGGAATAACGACCGTACTGACTATGACAACCATCAACACACATCTACGAGAGACACTGCCTAAGATCCCCTATGTGAAGGCCATAGACATCTATCTGATGGGCTGCTTTGTCTTTGTGTTCTTGGCCCTGCTGGAGTATGCGTTTGTTAACTACATTTTTTTTGGCCGAGGCCCACACCTGCAGAAGAAAGCAGCAGAGAAATCTGCTAAGAACAGCAATGAGAAGAGCAGGCTAGAGAGTAACAAAGTCCAGGTGGTAAGTTCTGGATTCATATTTAAGTATGTTCTTCACAGTTTTTAGAAAATACAGGAAAAAATATTGGGGCACCTTCTTATACATTCTTTCTTCTGAAATCAAGGGTATTAAAAAGAGTTTATTCTGTTTAGTCTCTCTCTACTGTCCAGGGAAGACTTTCTACTAGATTTTGGAGCACTGCTGTGAGGATTTGATTGCATTTAGCAACAAGAGCTTTAGTGAGGTTAGGATGTTGGATGATCACCACCCCACATCATTCCCAAACTCATCAACTCATCTGAAAAGTATTAGATGGAGCAGCATCATTTCAGAGATTACAGATACACTGCCATATACTTTAACCCATCTGGCATTAGACATGCTGCCAGTAGGTGCATGTGTGTCTGCTCCATAGTGTCCTGTTGTATTGGCAGCACTTCTCTACAGGGACTAGACAAGCTGTGTGTACATTTGTTCATCTGTGTCAGCAATGGATTTAATGTAATGTAGCTGAATGCACAAACATTTGGACATGTAATTTATTCCCAGGTACTATGAAGGAATGAACAAAATGCAATCATGTATTCTTTAGAGCAGAAACTCCAGGCCTAGAGGCCCAGATTCCTGCACAATTTGGTGACCTTCCTGATCAAGTTCACCTTATTCAACTCAGCAGGTAATTGCCAGGTCTAGTTGTGTAAGGGCAGAGATATCAGTAAACAGTGCTGTCCCATCCCTGCTTTAGAGTAACACAGAAGAACCCATTTTGATTTCTTAAAGAACACAAATATTGGAAATGAAAGGTTGTGAGTGTGAATACCAATAATGAATGTAATACAAAGGCTCCATATCATGTTTTTCGTTTTTAAGAGTGCCGTCATACAGTGCCTTGCAAAAGTATTCACCCCCCTTGCCATGTTTCATATTTTACTACCTCACAACATGGAATTAAAATGTATTGCTTGAAGTAATCCATTACTTGGTTTACATCATTTCATTTTCAGAACATGCCTACAACTTTGAACATTTGGTTTTCAGCTGCAAATCGCTTTGGAAAAATCTTTATGAGCTTGCCACATCTTGCCGTTGGAATTTTTGCCCAGTGTTAAATATTCAAAGTTAAATGTTTTCCGCTGGTGAGCAGCAATCTTCAAGTCTGACCGCAGATTTGATTGGATTAAGGTCTGGGCTTTGACTCAGCCAATGCATTTCCCTTAAACCAGTCAAGTGTTGCTTTAGCAGTATGCTTTCAGTCATTGTCCTGTTGGAAGGTGAACCTCTATCACAGTCTCAAATCATTGATGGACCAAAACAGGTTTTGGTTAAGAATTTCCCTGTATTTAGCATCATCCATCTTCCCCTCGACTCGCACCAGTTTCCCAGTCCCTGTTGCTGAAAAACATTCCTACAGCATAATGCTGCCACCACCATGTTTCCCTGTGAGGATGGTGTTCTTGGGGTGATGATGAGATGTTTTCTCCTTGGCGACCGAAAAAGGTCAATTTTGGTCTCATCTGACCAGAACACAATTGGGGAGTGTAGGGCAAACTCAGAATCAGCCTTCCTATTTTTGTCTGTAAATAAAGGATTCTTTCTGGCTACTCTTCCATAAAGCCCAGCTCTGTTACAGCTTATTGTGGTTGTATGGACAGATACTCCAGTCTCTGCTTGGGAACTCTGCAGCTCCTTCAGGGTTCTTTGGTCTCTGCACTGCCTCTCTGATTCTGCTTCTTTGCCCATTCTGACAGTTTTGGTGGGGGGTCCTTTCTTGGCAGGTGTGTTGTGGTACCACGTTCTTTCCATTTCATGATAGTGAATTTAATGGTGCTCCACAGGATCGTCAGACATTTATATTTATATATATATATATATATATATATATATGTTCATAACCCTGACTTGTGCTTCTCAACATTATCTCAACAACTTTTTTGGAGATTTCCTTGGTCTTCATTGTGTTTGATTAGTGGTGCTTCTTACTTAATGATGTTGTAGCCTCTGGGGCCTTTCAGAAAAAGTGTATACTGACAGATCATGTGACACTTAGATTGCACACAGGTGGAATTCATTTCACTAAACATGTGACTTCTGAAGGTAAATGGTCGCACCAGAACTTTTTAGTGACTTCATAGCAAAGGGGGTGAATACATATGCACATCTCAATATATTTTTCTCATTTCAATTCATCAACTTAGACTATTTTGGGCAAGTGCATCACATACAATTCAGATTAAAAATACATATAAAAAATGGTGGTAATGTAACAAAATACTTAAAAAGCCAAGGGGGGGGGGCACTTTCACAAGGCACTGTAGAACAAACTAGTTCCCCCTAATGGATACAGCAGCAGAAGTAAAAAACGAAGAGATAATGCAGAAGAAAATTAGAATATTGTGAAAAAGTTCATTTGTGTTCATAATTTAATTGAAAAGGTAAACTGTCATATTTTTTTATATTCATTACACATATATTAATGCTTTTTTGTTTTAATGATGAAATATTTTAATAATTTCAGATTCTGGATTTTTGATATAAGCCAAACTGATCAACAGTCAGTACCAGTGCTAGGCATGTGGGTGCGCTCAGCACAAATGCTTTGTGTGCCCCCATCCTGCCTCCCTCCATCACGTGAACTTTTAGGTGGTGCCCCCCTCTTCAAATGAGGCCCCACGCACAGTGCATAGTCCACGTATGCGGAGCACCAGCCCTGTAAAACAACAAAGGCCTGAAATGTCACTTTATATGAAACATATAAAATATGACAGTATACCTTTTTAGATTAACCTTTGAAAAACAAACATTTTTATAATATTCTTTTTATAAGGCACTATAGTGTCTATAATGCATGAACCACACAATCAAAACAAAATAACCACTGTCACGGTCCCCATTACTTATGAACTATATTGTATGCATAATTGTGTTTCTGTCTTCTTAGCAATCAATATATCAATATATAATGCAATTTAAGTTTAAAATCAAATCAGTTGTCTTTTTTCACCTCAAAATTTCATCTCTTCTTCTCTCTTTGCTTCTTAAAGGTGGATGCTCATGGAAATATTCCTCTCACTAACCTTGATCTACGCCTTACTGGTGCTGAAATGCTGGGTAGTCTCGGAGACCCTAGGAACACTATGTTTTCTTATGACAGTGCCAGCATCCAGTACCGCAAGCCCCTGACAGGCCGTGATCTCTACGGCCAGCCCACTGCCTCTCTAGAGCGGCCCATCACACACAAGAAAAGTCGTTTGAGGAGGCGTGCTTCTCAACTGAAGGTGAAAATTCCAGACCTGACAGACGTGAATGCCATTGACAAGTGGTCCCGCGTCATTTTCCCAATCACCTACACCTTCTTCAACTTGGTGTACTGGCTTTACTATGTCCATTAGGTGGCAGCAGTGCTATCAGCTCAGTGTCCGCTGATCAGGTCTGCCCACACATTCTCTACAGTGGTCTAGTTGTGACTTTTTGTCACAGAGGAAGAAGGAGGTAGTCTATTTTCTGTACATTTGTTGGATTATAGTGAAATATAAATGCATATACACAAATTAGGGATGGTAAAAATTATTTATATATAATTCTATATACACTACTCAGTCATTGAGATAGTATAGTTAGCATTAGTTTTAAATTCAGCACTTTATTGAAGGCCTCTGGTTCATCCGAGAATGAACTGCAGGGGTGCATCAAGTGTGTAAAGGCTTTTTCCATGTAGCAAAGAAGCACTTCTTCACACACACTGTGCATGAATGCACCACAACTCCAAGACCCCAAAGTACTGAAGTGCTAGCTCAACACAGTAGCATTTAAAATGTTTATGTATAGACCCTATATCTTGAGTCATCTAACTTAGTTACTAGCCTTTTACAATTCACTCTGCTTTGGATCAGAGTGTATTTTACAACAAGAATGGTCAAGTGAGCAAATATCACACTGAACAATGAAACCAAGTCTGTAAACATTTTACACTTAAAAGGAATGATTGACTCAAAAATAACATCTAGACAATTTACCCTTTAGCCCAGATGTATTCGATCAGCCAAGACATGTTTGGAGTACAAATTTTGCTTTAGATCTTAATTAAGGTCTCACTGCATTATAATGTAGCACACAGGTTTGACTTCTTTGGAGCTTTAAAAATAACAAGCTCATGTTGGTAATGGCTGCGTCCACCACTTTACACCACAAGTCATAAAAAAGTTGGGACAGTGGCAAATGTTAATAAAACAAAATCAGTGTGTCATTTACTTTGACGTTTACTTCATTGCAGACAGTACGAATCTTATTTATAAAAATTAAGTGTTTCAGGTGTTATTTTTGATCCACAAACAGGGCTGTTGTAACATTATTAATTTCAAAAATCTCTTTTGGAGACAGGTTAAGACAGCAGACAGCCCAGTCCAGTACCCATACACTCTTCTTCTGCAACCATGCCTTTGTAATGTGTGCAGCATGTGGTTTTGCATTGTCTTATATGCGAATATCTCTGGAGAAGATGTTATCTTGAAGGCAACATATGTTGCACTAAAATCTCAGTGTACATTTCTGTATTAATGCAGACATCACAGAAGTGTAAATTACTGTACCTTTGTGAAGTACACTGACACAACCCCATATGATGACAGGTCCTGGCTTTTGGACTTGCAGCTGAAACCTTCTGGATGGAATTTTTCATCTTTGTTCTGGAAAACACAGCATCTATTTATTCCAAAAAGATCTGGAATACTTTTAATAATTTGTCTCACCACAATATAGATTTCCACTGCGCAATAGTCCATCTCACATGCTTCTGAACCCAGACATGCTGGAGATGGTTAATATATGGCTTATTTTGTTGCACAGTAAAATTGTAAGTGCTATTTGTGAATGTAACTGTGTTGTAGAGCTTCACAAAGGTTTTCCACAGTAATCCCTTGCCAATGTGGTTATATAAGCTAATGATGAATGACAGTTCTTGATACAGTGCCATCTCCATCTGAAAAATCGTTTATCATTTATGTTCATGTGAGTCTTGTGCCCTTGCACATCACACACTGAAATTCCTCCAGATTCCCTTAATTGTTTAATGATATTATGCACTGTAGGGGCAGAAATATGCAAATTCCTTCCAATCTCTCTTTGAGGAACATTGTGGAACATTTCAATAATTTTCTCAAGCATTTGTTCGCAAACTGCAGATCATGTGCCCATCTTTGCTTTGTAAACTCTCTACAGCTTTAGTAAGAAATACTTTTTCTTACACACACCACTTTTTTTGCATTTTCCATACTGTCCCAATGTTTCCTGATTTGAGGTGATAGATAACTGACTCAGTGATCAGAAAGTGCTGATTTACAATACAATGAATACATGATCTGAGCCAAGATCAGTCTTCTACCAGCCCTGTTGCTGTCTGAAGTGGCTTCCTGAAGTGGTAAGTTTTTTTTTGTTTATTGTCCATGTTAAGTCATACCTAAAACACATCAACTAGTCTATGGATTAATTATATTTTGCTCATGAATTTTGACAGAAACTACTGACTGATTTACGTGACTACTGAGTTCTAGTGTGCTAGCCTCACAGCTTCAGTTCTAAACTTCTGAAGCAAAATTTAGGCTCCAAACATGCGACAACTGATGTGATTTCTGGGGGAACTGTTTCTTTAAATTACATTCTAGCTTTTGAGACGTGTGTGTGTGTGTGTGTGTTTGTGTGTGTGGTTGATAACACTATGTATGCAAATTATTTTTTATTAGGTCATCTGCAATCATGCTTAGTTATTGTTGTAGACAGATCAGCTGAAATACAACAGACAGGAATCGACTAACAATTGAATGAAAATGTTTTACATACACTTTAAAACATGAGGCTATAAATGTTTATTTTTCATCAAGAAGTCAGGTATTCAAAGATGATGTCATCACAGTTTCAACATTTCCAGGATACTCTCTTTCTCACAACAGGACATGAGTTCATATTGAGAGAAGCATATTTCACAAAACAGGATTTTTCAATAAAGCTGAAGAACTTAAACTAAAATTGAGTCTGGTAGGAACAACCTTAATCTCTTCTCCTACTGGATGGGTTAACTGAGGTTTTAAAGTGGAATTCCTTTGATTTTTTCAAAATCTCTGCTTAATTTAATTACTGAAATGTAAACAAAGCCATGTAATGTGATCTGATGTGGAATGATGTGAAAAAACATACGGGCTGACATTTATTTACAGTGATGGTGATATGAACCAGGGATTTTAATGTCTGTAAAGCAAACTTAGTCATTTAATTTAGTGATCAGTGATTGTCTTTTGAGCTTAATGGCAATGGTAGTCATAGTGAAATAGTGATAAATCTATATAGAAAGAATTTTTTAGGTACTATTTTTCCTTAAGGGCTTGCAAGTACATCTTTACAATGAATATATTTTAAACAAATGTATTTTAGGCCAGAAGTTTATTTCAAAACTGTCATACAGCAAAATCTCAGGCATCAGACAACAAAACTGTAATTATTTCTGTAATAGTTTTCTTTGGGGCAGCTTTTTCAAACGTTCAGAAGTCTGGATCCTACCACTATCACTGTGAACAGTTCTAACTCACATCAAACCAGTTTGAAGGACTTAATTCATATCATAGTTGGTGGAGTTCCATCTAGCTTACATGAAAAGTCATAGTTTGTGAAATGTCATCTATCGCAGAGTTATGGGTGGGAAAAATCTAAAATTTGATATTTTTTATTAACCCTCTTCTTAATGCCATTACTGAATTGACTTTATAAATAAATCATAATGTCCTGTGAAATAATAGGTACATACCACTAAAATAAACCACCATGACCTCAAAGAGGATGCTCCCTCGAGAAATGTGTTATTTTAGATGATTTGTGATTTTACTGTCTGATTTTCCTTTGCATTTAGCTTTAAACACATGCACTGTGACTAATGTGGTACCCAGGCTCACCACAACAAGAAAAAAAGCAGAAATGCAGAAAGCTCTAATGCTGCTTCATCTTCTGGCTCGATTTGTGCCTTTGAATAAAAAATTATGACATTTTACAGGGTTTAACATACAGCGTCAGTGTTGAAGTTCAGTGAATTATCTTTTCTAAAGGACAATGATAACTCTTAGGTTACTTATTAACAGATCCACTGTCTGATGCTCTGTATTAACTTTATATATGTTGTGTTAATTAGTAGCTAATGGGGCTATACACAGAAGCTCTAATGGCTCATAGAAAGATGTTACTAAGTAGCTACTAGAGCAACATTCCAGCATAACAGTGACAATCTCTGAGTGGGAGAAGAGCAGCTTTGGTTATTGAATTCTGACTTGAATTGAAATGGCATCCTGTGAATGAAGACATAACTCAAAACACATGCACACTCACAGATACAACACAATATGCATGTCTGTAGACTCACACACACTGATTCAAAACATATTAAAATACACATGTATTAAAACACTCATTGGCCTGGGGTTTTCTACCACAGCACATGCCAAAAAAGATGAAAAATCCTGAGGATCTCTTTAAAAGAACATTCAAATGAAGTTGTTTATGTAATATAGCTGTAAATTGCAGTTCATGCTCTTTACCTTTGTGCTCCCATGAATGAGGGGAATGTATGGACAAGGCTGAGACTGTGTGTGTAAGTGTGTATGTGTGTAAGCCTAAGCTCGCAAGCACAGTTGTTTTTAAGATTCCTTTGTCTTAAACCATGAGGACATGGAAGGATTCAAATAAAATATTTCATCAAACTAGTTTCACTTCTGATCTGAGTTCATACACCTGTATGTCTGTTTTATGATTCAAAAGTAAAGGAACATTCCAGCAATTTTCAACCTTTTGCATCTGTGTGGTCGACTAACACTAAGAGTAATTTGAACATTTACATGAATTAAGTGAAAAAAAAGAAAACCTGTTGAACCTCCACACATTTTTCACAATATCTGCATAATTCAACTTTTGAGCTTTTAGCAGTCATTCAGTCATTTGAGGTCAAATTGTACAGAAACTGAAATCTTTACAATTAACCAATCAGTGCCTTCTGACATTTTTACATGTGATGTTGATGTGTACAGTTTACATAAAAATTATTAAGGTCTAAGTTTTTTTGGGGTATTATTTTGCCATACAGTGCCCTTCACGTCTCTGCCAAGAATAAATAAAATAATTTTATTGACAAACTGTTATTTTAAAAACTAGTGTAAAAGAATGTGTCAGGCATCTGGCAGTGTTTTTAATCATTATATGTGGTAATTTTTGTTGTGTAGCTTTTATTATCATTTTCATTATAGAGGTTAACTGTTAACTGTACCACTGTGGTATGTGGATTGCTATGTACCACTCACCAGAGTCATTGTTACCTGGCATTAATGATTTGTGAGCACCTCTGTTATGCCTTTGGGAGGCACTCATTGCACAAGAAGTCCATTCTTGCTACAGCATACCTATGGCATCTCTAGGGGCGCCATGGTGGTTTAGTGTTTAGCATGTTTGCCTCTCAGCACTGAGGTCTTGGGTTCAAGTCCCCATGTGGGTGGAGTTTCCATGTTCTCCTGTGTCTGTGTGGGTGTCCAGTTTCCTCCCACAGTCAAAAAACATGGTGATCAGCTGAATTTGGTACTCTAAAATAACCCTGGTTTGTGTGTGTATGAATGTGTGTGTATATGTATGTATGTATGCCCACATATGGTTGCCACTCTGTCCTGGGTGATCCCCCTAGTACTCAATGCAGTCCTACAGGTGGACGTTCATTTCCAGTTCAGAGTACGCTGTGAGTGATTGGCTGCTGCTTCTCACCGGCATGTGTGGTTGAGTTCTAACTGTGTAAATGAATTGTGTTCATTGTAAAGCATCCTTGAGTTTGAGAAAAGTGCTATAAGTGTAATGTTCATTAATTCTAGACCATCCCATGAAGTTAGCGATGAGATGCTACCACCCTTCACCCAGTACCCTATTTATCATCAGTCAAATCACATCCTTTGCCCATGATGATCATTTTGTACTCTGCTACAACTGGTGTGCTCACTCACTTACAGAAGTGTCAAGTAACAAAGTACAAATACTTTGTTACTATACTTAAGTAGAAATTTTGGTTATTTATACTTTACTGGAGTAATTATTTTCGGATGACTTTTTACTTCTACTTACTTACATTTTCATGCAATTATCGGTACTTTCTACTCCTTACATTTTAAAAACAGCCTCGTTATTTCTACGTATTTCATTTTGATTTGTCATCATTCAAAAAACATCCTATCCAGATTAATTGCGCCATCCAGAAAGAGTGAATTGGATGGTAAGTATAAACATATACCATCACAATCCATCACACCTGCTCGTCACGTGTCTCATCACTCTCCAGTAAGCTCAGTACTACACATATATGGTCACTAATATATTTGAAATTACTGAAATGTTTTCATTTTTAGGGGGCATATATGCAGCTGAAACAGGTAGCCAGTACATCCCAAAAAATGTCAACATGACCATTTTAACATTATAGTCATTATGGCTTTTAGAAAAAAATTTATTTTGTGGGTTGGGGGTGAGGTAGTGCACTATATGCCCCTGTGGCACAGCCTAAGTTTTGACATTTGTTTTCCTTACATTACTTTTACTTTTATACTTTAAGTAGTTTTGAAACCGGAACTTTTGTACTTTTACTTGAGTAAAAAGCTTAAGTTGATACTTCAACTTCTATAAGTCTTTTTAAACCCTAGTATCTATACTTCTACCTGAGTAATGAATGTCAATACTTTTGACACCTTTACTCACTTATTTATACATGCAGTGAACACTGTCACATGGCATCTGTGATGTCCTGGTCTGAATTTATTCCAAACCAGGGGTGGTCATAACTTTCTAATATGACTGTACATCAGTGGCGGATGCTGGTCTTTCAAGGAGGGGAAGCTCAATTTCGGGCTACATCATAAAATGTGTCGGTTTATTTATACGTAAATTCTACACTCCATTCCTTTTCAAGAAAATGATCTGTGACCCTGTCGTACCAACAAGGCGTCTTTTCCAGGGACTTGACTAGTGTCCTCTCAATGGCCAGCAGAGCTAGGCTGCTTAAACGGCCTTGGCTCATGGTGTTGCGGGTGTAAGACTTGAGCCGCTTTAAACAGGAGAAGCTCTTTACACCTGCTAGCTCGCTAGCTGGGACTGGCGCGAGGCTAGTGTGAAGTGTGTCCGCCTGTGAGTGCTTTGTGATGGTGGAGAGGCTCGGCAACATCTGCTGGCCAGAAACTTTGATAGAAGTCAGAAAGAGTGATAGAAGTCAGTCTCCAAACACCAGCAGCTACAAAAAACACCAGAAATAGAAGCTCGATTTGTCGCTAGTCGTTTTTAACAAAGAAAAAGCCGCTAAGAGGATTAGGAAAGTCTTCGGTTCAACTCAGAACAGAATGAAAATTTAGAAAATGCTCCCACGGATGTTTACACCAAAAGATCGCTGATTCGCTCATTTAGCTGTCAATCAAAAAGGGATTCAGCCTCAGACAGATCATCCAATCATCATGCAGAAGCTGAGCGTCCGGGCCAGCCGAGGCCAGCCCACTGCCCCATAGACCCCCAGAGACGCTGAGCGTCCGATGGGCAGGACAAAGGCCAGCATTTATCCAATGACTCGTCTCGTTTCGCTGCACGCTTTGCTTTACCATTGAACTCTGTGGACGCTGAGCGTCCACCCTGTTTAAAGCACTGTGAAGCTGCGGGAATGAGTGAGAGGAAAGCCGCGTCGTTACCAGTGATAAGAAGCTGATTCTGAACAAAAGTTGAGCGAGTTGTAGCGCATATTTAGTCAATGACATGTACACACAACAGTATATTATTGATCACTTATTTTTTGACATTTTACGGGAAGTTGAGCTTCCCTTGCAGTCTTAGAGCAATCGCCTCTGCTGTACATACACTAGTGCATCTCAAAAAATGTATATTGTGAAATAGTTAATTGTTCAAATTTTCATTCAACACAGTCAAAAGTCATTTTAGGTTCATTTTAGGTTCATGATACATACCTTTCAAACCTTTTTTGTTTGACTGTTGTTCAGTTATTTACAGCTAATGATAATCAAAAATCCAGAATCTCAGATTATTAGAATATTTCATTTTGAGAGTATCAACATTAAAATCAAAACGGACTTGACATATAGCCACTTTATTTGTAATTAAATATATGACAGTTTACCTCTTTGAATTATTAGCACAAATGAACATTTTCATGATATTCTAATTTTTTTAAAATGGAGATGGACCAGTACATATGTACGAGCATATTTGGATTTAGAGAACCACTAGTAGAACCATTATCATATGCTTGTGCTGGAGTACAACTGTGACATATCTGTTATCACTTTTGTCTTGATGCACTTTGACAAGAACATCTCATTTTGCTCAACAAGCCTGGAGTGGAGAGTAAGAAGACTCTTTTTTAGATTGATGTCCTCTAGCTGAAAGGTACGTCTACATCCCACAGCAGTGGACTTTAGTAAAAGCCTGAAGGGCAAAACACCAGCCTAAGAAAAATGCAGTTTATTTTAGAATCGATTCTTAGCCCATCACAGTTGGATGGTCAGGGCTCTCCTGAGGGGTGGACTAATGGACCGATCTGACACTTAATAGAAACTAAAGGTCTGCACAGATCAGCTTGGGGAGAGGATGGGAAGAAAGAAGAAAATTCTAATCAGATGGGGCCTGCTTATTTAAAATCCATCATTTGTGAAATCTGTTGTTTCAAATTGCAGTGTTTTATCTGACAGGAGCATCTTTCAGCATAGTGTATGTGCTGTATGTATTAAATATGCATTTACTTAGATTCTACAAATGATCTCACCTTGTGTCACTCACACTTTTAGGCTGCAAAATTGTTAATACAGATTTACATGGCAAGTAAACATATTCCAACCATGTTAGCAACATGAAAATATGACTTTAATATGATTTTCTATTATTTAATCTCGACTTCACAGAAAGAGAATGAAAAAGTAAGCGAGGCAGGATGTTACAGACATCGTGATTAATCAATTAAATAATACACCAATTAGCCATAACATTAACACCATCTTCATGTATTTACACTGATTGTCCATTTTATCAGCTCCACTGATCATACAGGTGTACTTTGTAGTTCTACAATTACAGGCTGTAGTTCATCTGTTTCTCTGTGTACTTTATTTCACTCTGTTATGCTACGATCAGGACCCTCACAGAGCAGCTATTACTTAGTTGGTTGACCATTCTCAGCAGTGCAGTGACACTGATGAGGTGCTGGTGTGTTAGTGTGTGTTGTGCTGGTTTGAGTGGATCAGACACAACAGAGCGGGACATGTTTTTAAACACCTCAGTCTCACTACTAGACCCAGAATAGACCATCAACCAAAAATACCCAGCTAACTGCATCCTGTGAGCATTATCCTGTGTGCACTTATGAAGGACTAGAAGATGGCCAACACAACCTGTGCAGCAACAGGTGAGCTAGTTGCCCTGACTTTACATCTACAAGCTGGACCAACCAGGTATGTGTGTCTAACTTAATGGGAAGTTTTTAAAAATTTAGTGTCTAATCCATTTGTACCAGTGCAACACACAAAAACACCACTTCCTTGTCAGTGTCATTGCAGGGCTGAGAATGATCCACCACACACATAATACCTGCTCTGTGGGGGTCCTGACCACTGAAGATGAAAGTGAATTACAGTCTGTAATTGTAGAACTGTAAACTGTATTCTATATGGTAACTGGAGTTGATAAAACAATGAGTGTAAATACAAGCAGATGGTGTTAATGTTATTGCTGATCAGTGTAATATATTCAATTTACCCTGATCATTCAGTAAGCAGCTCTGTTCTTTGCATTTTCCTTTATAAGACATTAAAGTTGACCTTTTTTAAAGATATTTTGATTTCATCAAAAGCTTCAATTACAATAACTCAATTATAAATATGATCGTAGTGACAGCCCTGCAGAATGCTGGCAGATCACACAGAGCCAAGTACTGTGGGTTCGGTACCAGTAGTGAGAACTAAAGAAGGTCAGTTTTGGACCCTGCTACTATAAATAATGTATTAGGGACTTAGATTTGTACTCCTTAGAGTCATGCTCAGAGAGTTCCTTCAACTCCTGGCCTTTCCTTTTTGAAAAGAACAGACATACCTGCTGGATGCTCCAGTTAAACTTTGAGGAAATCACCGATTTCATTAAAATCCCCTCTAAGAAATTCTTCAAATGCTGTTCAGGAGCTCCTCTCCTATTTTTTGATGTTTCACAAAGTGAGCTGCCCCTTCTGTACGGGAATAATTCATTTATCTTATGTTACAATGTGACAAATATCTTCTCAACTGTAAGAATAATAAAGAAAATACATTTAATTAGATGTGAATAAGATTTTTAAGGGGGCATATTATGTAATATGTAAGTGTTGTAATGTAAATGTAAAAATGTGTTTTTACACATGTATTTGACTCTATGGAGTGCCTACCAACCTACAAACTGTGAAATGAGACAACCCAGTTAGTTTTATGTGATATGAAAGCAGGAAAATTGAAAGCCATTTAGATTTGGCTCCCCTTGGCCAAAAGTGGGCTCTTAAAATTTAGCTCCACCCACAGTTTGAGAACTACTAGTAAAGATGGTAAAAAAGGTTAGAAAAATCTGATGAAAATTTATTCTGGGGGAACAAAGAGCAAGCAATTCATTATTTTTTACCAAATCCAATGTGCCACCATTATTGGTTTGACTAGAAATTCTTAAAAGCAGAGTGTCTAGGAACTTTCAAGCAGTAACATATATACTGTACAGTTAAGAAAATAAGTATCTGAACACCCTGCGAATTTGCAGGTTCTCCCACTTAGAAATCATGGAGGGGTCTGAAATGCATGTCCACTGTGAGAGACATAATCTAAAAGAAAAAATCTGGAAGTCACAATGTATTATTTTTTAATCATTTATTTGTGTGTTACTGCTTCAAATAAGTATTTGAACACCTGTGAAAATTAATGTTAATATTTGGTACAGTAGCCTTTACAGAGGTCAAACGTTTCCTGTAGTTTTTCACCAGGTCTGCACACACTGCAGCAGGGATTGTGGCCCATTCCTCCACACAGATCTTCTCCAGATCAGCCAGGTTTCTGGGCTGTCGCTGAGAAACACGGAGTTTGAGCTCCCTCCAAAGATTTTCTATTTTAACACCTGCCAATCAGCAAACACTCTGGCCCTCAAAGACCTGTTAGTCCGCCTCTAAAAAGTCCACCTCCACTCCACTTATTATTCTAAATTAATAGCACCTATTTGAGGTCGACAGCTGCATAAAGACACCTGCCCACCCCACACAAACAGTAAGACTCCAACTACTAACATGGCTAAGACCAAAGAGCTGTCCAAAGACACCAGAGATAAGATTGTAAACCTTCTCAAGGCTGAAAAGGGCTACAGGGCAATTGCCAAGCTGCTTGGTGAAAAAATATCAACTGTTGGAGCAATTATTAGAAAATGCAAGAAGCTAAACATGACTGTCAATCTCCCTCGGACTGGGGCTCCATGCAAGATCTCACCTCGTGGTGTATGAATGATCCTAAGAAAGGTGAGGAATCAGCCCAGGCCCATCTTAAGTTTGCCCCATGACCATTTGGATGATCCAGAGGAGTCATGGGAGAAAGTGCTGTGGTCAGATGAGACCAAAATAGAACTT
>BRDA01072605.1:2996-25545 GCA_036984385.1 Crenuchus spilurus | reverse complement strand
ACTAAGTTACTTTTTTTAACAAGTAGTGAGTAACTATAACTAATTACTTTTTTAAAGTAACGTTCCCAACACTGCTTATAAGTTACTGGTAGACAGTCATTCATTGTACCATCCTATAAGACTTTTGTTGTGTTCATGTCTACTGATATAGTGATAGTAAGAATTATTCAAATAATGATGATGGTTAATGGTAATAATATTAATAACAGAAATTAGAGTCCATATAAACTTCAGTGTGACCAGTAACGGAGAGCAGGCAGCTAATCTTGAGCAGATCATGAGCTCCACCTTTAGTCAAAAGCTGATTGGTGAGCAGCTGGTCTAATAAAGGCAGGAGACTTATTGTGTAGTGATCTCAGCAGTCAGGAGTCTCAGTAGTCAATGGTGGTCAAATGTGAATCATAAGAAATCAGCGAAATAATGATGTATCATGGTGCACAGGCAATACTGAAGCAAAATGAATGTTTCATATCCTGAATCCAGTTCCATTCATCAGGACACAATCTCACATTCTTTCTATGAGGAACTACGTCATGTCCACAACAGGTTAAAGAACATGCTTTCCAGGAAACAGGAACTCAAGAAGCTGACCATTACAATGCAAATCAACTTCAACTCATTTGACTTTGCTCTGTCAGCCACTGCTTCATTCAGTGACTGGAGGTGTTCACTGATCCAGTTTCAACTCCATTTGAAAAGTGCTGGATCAGCAGTTCACAATGTCCAGTTTGTATGGAGGAATTCACCCAAAAATAATACATGAAAACACTTTCATCTCTTCGCTGGCTGTTTTTTTAAAAATGTGTAATCCTGAAATGCTGTGTTATCTGCTTCTCATCAGTCCTGTGGAGAACCTGGAGGGTTACATCTGCCAGAAACAGAAGACCCTTAAAGCTATTCTGTAGATATATATGTGCCAGTTTTGAGACAGACCACAAGACTCGTAGCACTGATAAAATTCCATCTCTGTCTTTTTCTGAGTGAGTGATTGCCCACCAGTCCAATTCTAGGCTGATGGAAGATTGAATACTATCTCTGCATGATGCCACCTTAAGACCAGCTGCTCACCAACAACCAACTACTGTGACCTGCTCCAGATGCCCTACACTACTGACCACATTCAAGTTTATATGGACTTTACTGGCTGTTATCATTATTACCATTATCATCATCATTCCTGTCCCACTACTGTCACCATATCAGTACACCTGAAAACTACATTTATCAAGAACTTATAATTAGTTAACCAGAGGAGAATGGGAGCATGTGAGTCTGGTTCCTCCCAAGGTTTCTTCCTCCAGCTGAGGGAGTTTTTCCTTGCCACTGTCGCCGTTGGCTCGCTCACTGTGGATTTGATGGTTTGGTGTTTGTTATTACTAACCCTGTAAAGCTGCTTTGTGACTCAATTGTAAAAAGCGCTTTATAAATAAATTTGATTTGATACTATTGAGGAGTGGAGAGGTGAGGAACACCAGAAATGAGTGTGGATAGTTCTTTAAAGAGCATTTTTTGTAAATAAAACCTTTTATAATAGAAAGGCAGCCAAGCCCAAAACTACTTAGGCATATTTATAAGAGTGCAAGGTTGTGATGAATTGTTGAGTTTGCAGACACTTAGTGTCTTGTCTTATCTTGAATTGCAGAATCCACTAACTTTGTGGAATGTTCTAGAGCTACTGTAGTGAAGGTGTACTCAGAATGGACACTTTGTACATTGATCGTCTACCAACAGCATCACAGTGGTGCACCACAGTCCATTGATGCCAAAGGGGAATTACTCCAGCAAGTGATACAGAGCTATGGACATGCCAGAGTGGACCATTTAACCTCTATAATGAACACAGGAGCAACAAGTAAAGCATCAAGGATTAAGATTGAGTGAACATGGCTATATCTCAGCCTGTGACGTACACAAATGGTTATGATGGTCATTATATTCTGATTGTATACATTGTTACACTCTGTGTGCCTTCAGCTGTATCTTTCTCCCTCAGTGGGCGTGCTTCTGGATCCTGATACAGTTCATCTTGGCCTCATTCTGTCAGAAGATGGGAAACAACTGAGATGAAGAAACAAAACAGAATGTCTCCAACAACTACTTGCATCTACATGCTGGTAAAAAAATGAATGTTCTCAGGGAGATTTTACCTACGCAGTGTTGGTCAAAGGGAAGACTGACCAAGAATGTGGTCACAGTCCATTAGCAGGAAGGGAGAAATTAAGTCTGCCCTAGGAATGGATACTAGTGTTTGAGGAATGACGGGCTTTTCAGAAGATGATGCTAGCAGATTATGATGAAGGTCTGAGGTCTTGTCTAATACTACTTTTTCCACTGGTCAGTCCTTCACTTGCAAAACTCTTATTCATACTTCAGCCCCTGTGTCGTGTAAGAAAAACCGAGCTCCACTGATCATCATGCCTTTACATACCCATTAATCCCTGGACCCACAGGCCTCTTCCACTGATGGTGAAAGAATGCCATCTTGTGGTCAACGAGTTGAGGTAAAATCTATATTGTATCAGTTCAAGCTTACAATAATTGGCAACAATCATTACAAGATTAGTTCTTATAATCAGAATACAAACAGTTACATTTCTAAGTTGACAGTGATAGTCTCCTCCATTTAGACACAACAGAACATATATATGCAAAGAAAACCTTTATTTTTCTTTAAAAAAATCGGAATGGTCCAACAGCAGTCTATTTTTCCGTCTTTGCTTAACAACCATCCTCTTCTAGAATGTCTGGATGTTCATTCCAGAATGAATCTCCAATGATGTCACAATGATGAGCTGTAATTTTTCGTCTGGTCCGTGTAAACGTGACCTCTTTCTCACCCTCCTTGGGCACTGTGATCTTTTTAGTTGATGTTTCATCAACCTGTAGGGTGTTTACATAAATAACCATTAGTACTAGGGATGTCCCGATCACGTTTTTTCTGTTGCCGATCCGATCCGAGTCATTAATTTTTTAGTGTCTCCCGATACCGAGTCTCAAACCGATCCTTCTATTTTCTAGATAAGAACTAGATAATACTCTTCACACAGTGCACACATTACATTATAGTTAATCAAATTAATCCAATGTTTATATTTAACAACGGCAATGCTTTAGGGGAAAAAACTTCCAGCTTCCAAACTATTGTTAAGTGTTTCCAAAAGCTCTAAAAGACGCTGAAAACCTGTATTCTCTACCACAGCGATCGGCTGGTCATCCAAAGCAGTGAGTTCAGTGACCCTCTCTGTGATCTTCTTGGCCGTAGCGCTGTGTCGAGAGAACTTTTCTTTTAAAACTTTCTGATAGTGTAGATTACTTAGATACAGCCTTTAACTGAGCTGTCTGAACGAACTCACTGTATTCTGTTAAAGGTTTATTTTTTAGGTGCCGTATTAAATTTGTAGTATTAAAATTAATAGGCAGGGCAGTACTCCTCCGCACTGAAGGGGGGCGCACGTGAGCCAAAGGGTACTTGCTGCTGTGCTTTTACTGAGGAGGCGAGTGAGAGTGAACAACACGGAGGATGCTTATTCAATTGGCTACTTAATGTAATTGTAACGTTTTTATCTTTACGTACCTTACGTGTGTGAGAGTGTGTGTGAGAGAAGAACGCTGATGAGATATGAAATAACCAGTAGCCAATTGAATAAGCTCCCTATTGGGTTTATATATTTGTAAATCTGACTCTACAGGAGTCTGTCTCTCACCAACCATGAACCTCACCGCACGTCACTGTATTAAATGCAGATCTGCTACTATCACCTCGTGAAACACTCATATTGCAGACATTACACCTCGCTGTTGGACTCGTATCGCTTTGTAATTTGAAGTAATTTCACACAGCAGACATTATAATCACATTCTGATACAAGCTCTGCTCTCGTTTTACGACTCCTTTGTTTACAAAGATCGGGCTTAGGTTTGTGTTCAGAAAAGCCGATACCGATCAGTTAAAAAATGCTGTGATCGGCCCGATTCCGATCTTTGAGATCGGATCGGGACATCCCTAATTAGTACATTTTATTTCATTCAATGTAAGTTATCAAGCATTCATAAATGTTTACCTTTTCCCAGATCAAAGCAGTGCCTTTTCTGTGTAGTAGAGGTTCATTGTTGTAATTGATATTAAACTCTGAGAACAAAATCTCATTCTTATCTCCAGACAAAGTTCCCTGAAAGAATACAAAGTCACTGAACAGTCATAAATATGAAAGCTACGTTCAAGTGAAATATTTGCTCATTCTCCAGATGTTGCTGGTAATAACACAGCTGTAAAAACATGAAATCTTACATTTAGTCTCTCCTCTGCCTGAGCTTTAGAGAGTCCACCCTTTTGCACCAGAGTCCAAAAAGCTGTGTTGTATAAGTTGTTGACGTGGCCTGTAGATGAACAAAAATGCCTAACTTAACACAACTGTTTTAAAAAATTACAGAATATATAGTGTAATGTACCTGAGTAATGGATTTACAATTACTACTACAAGGTGCTGTATTTCTTGTAATTTCTTGGTTTTAAACACAACACAAAATGAACCACTCCCTTCCACCAATCTTTACATGTAAACTATTAATAAAAAGAATCTAAAGTCTGTTTTAGAGAATCAGTACAGTATCACTGAACATACTACTGCAATACTCAACTGTGTGAATGTTTTCTTACACCCTTGATCACAATTAGGCCTTATTCTAATGCATATGTAAAAGCAAGGAAATCTTCACTCACAATCTGCTTGTCTCCAGCTTAAGTAGTCTCTAAGGTTGCAGTTGCTAGGGTACAAGACAACCCTGCCATCAAATCCTGGAGGATAGAGCAGTGGCTGCTCTGCAAAGTACTCCTTCCAATAAAATACATAACTGGAGGAGAACTGAGATGCCACATGGGTCATCAATTTACTGTGGAGATGTATAGAAAAGAACAGTCTCACACTCAATGTTTCTAAGCACTGGACACAAGTAAAGTGCAAATCTTTAAGAAAAGGAAATCTTTACCAGGTTGATATTGTCAGATTAAAAACATGATTGTTCACATTTTTAATGGAAAGCTGTAACTGCAGTTTGACCTTACCTTGCTCTTCTCTTAAACCAGTTGGAGGACCTTTTGAAGACGAAGCTGAACTCGTCACTCTGCCCATAAGCGATAGCAATGTCCTCCAGCTCCTCCATGACAGAGCGGGCACTGCGTGACATCAGACCTAAAGCTCTATCATCATTGGGTTTGGTAAAGCTGTGCTGGTCAGCAAACCTGTGAATAGTATTTCTTCATTAAAACATGTAGTGTATTCAATGTGCTGTTCTCACACTGTACATCTTAAAAATCTTAAAAAATACTTCATATAAGAAAATGTGATCTAAACAAAGTCTAGACAACATGTGCCAGGTGCTATTCCAAAATCAAAAGGTAGTGTGTACCATCAGTGCAGGTATAAATATTTACTCTGGAATAAGGTTCAAATTTATGCAAAAAAAGGGAAGCTTCTGAGAATGATGACATTGAAGAACAGAAGCGCTCATTCCTGCAGCTCTACCTTCCTGGAAAGTTCTGATTCAACACACACGAGTCTCATATGACCCTGAAAAAAGCCTCATTACTGGAATCAGATGTGTTAGATTAAGCTTGGAGCTAAACTCCATCTCAAAGTGGTTTAAAAGTATTTAAAAAATCTGGATTTCTAAGTTTAGACTGGTAACTTTAGTCCAAAGTCAAACCTGTTCAATTGGAAAAGAGCAGAAGGACAAATTGAATAATGCTGGGCTTAAGCTATCTGGCTATCTTTTAAGTCCTGCTTTGTGGAATATCCCAAGGATTGGGTATCACTGTTATTACAAAAAAAAATACATCAGGATTTGTGAGCTGCTGGCAGCAGGGTTGCCTGGGATCTCCAGTTTCTTCTGACAGTCCAAAAACATAGGTGAACTGGGTACTCCAAATTGTCATTGTGTGAGTGTGTGCGCCCAGCAATGGACCGGAGGTGCTCTGACTACAGTTAAATTAGTATAATGCCCTGCCCAGCACCCAGCAAAGGGGTAGGGGGACTCACCACTTCCCTAACCAAGATTAAGAACGGTTGTTAAGAACAGCCTGTTAACAGCATTAAGAACATGGATGGATGAAATTGTGAGATGCTGTTGCCACGCCCACATCAGTGACAACAACACTCTGTTTCATGTTTCCTTTAGGATTGATTTAAAAAAATTACTTCTGGTTATTACACCTCTTAATGGTTTAGCACGTTCATACATTTCTGAGCAGCGCTGGATGTCTCCATATTCCACACATGAAACTTAAAAAGAGTGGAGAGGCTGCCCCTATTTTGATGCATTAAAAAGATGTGGAATACTTTACCAAAAACCATGTCAGGCTTCTTCTGTCAGTGTTTTTAAAAAATAGTTAAAACATTTTATTTACTTGAACTATTAATTAGTATGCCATTTATTTATTTATATTATATATTTTGTTAGAATGTCTCTTTTGGTTTTTACTTTAATATTACTTTTACTTTGCTATTATGCTTTTATATTTTATCTTATGCATTTACATTTTTTATTAGCATATCCTTTTTTACTACTATTGTTTTATTTGACTGCCTACTTTATTTATTTGATTATCTATTTTCCCCTCCGTGTTCTTTTCACTTTGTATTGTAAAACACATTTTTATAATATACGAAAGGTGCTACACAAATAAAGATCATTATTGTATTCTATATTTATATAAAACCATCTACCTTAAATACACTGTAAACTTCACTTCTGCTGCTTATGTAAACATTGTGATTGTAATGTGTCTTATCTTTTCTTAATAAGGTAAGCAATTTAACCACGGCGTTTGAGAAAATAACACAATTAAAGCTGTTTGTTTTGCACCCAAAGAAAACAGCTCACATAGCAGCGAGGTGGCTCAGTTGTTGTATGTTCACTGTTGTACTTACTTGTGAAAATTTCGCCCATCCAGTCTGACCACAATGTAGCAGTTTCGCAAACACGTGTCGTCAGTCTCAAAGTCCCGTACATACTCGTACTTACTTTTAGCCATTACACTAACACTAGCCGTGCTGGGCACAGAGCGATGGACCGTCTTCAGTAGCTTCAACACAGAGCCCGGTCTGAACATGGAGTTTATGAAGAAATGATTCTAGAGGGGTTTTATTCGTTGTCAGGCAAAAAAATCGCCTTTATTCCTCTGGAGACATTTACTAAAGTCACCTCTTCTGAGAGTGAAGCTGCCATCAATGACCAAAACACACGTGGACGTGTCGTCATTGTATTTGTCCGTCAGATCGTTCCGTACACAACAAGGACGCAACAGATTAGTTCCGCTCTATATGTTCAGGGTAGTTCAGAGCGAGGGAGGGAGAAACATTGAATTTATGTTCCACTTACATCTTTTTGTTTAATGTAGATCTGCACACACACACACGCACACACACATATATATACACACACATATATATATATATATATATATATATATATATATATATATATATATATATATATATATATATATATATATATATATATATATATATAATTAAAAAAATATTTCCATGTTTTCAGCTGGTTACTTTGTATATACTCTACAGATGTCTATATACAAATATAACTAACACTACTTAATATATATCTATATATTATATAAATTTATAAAACTGAATAGTTTCACAGCATGCCAAAGTAATATTTAGTGATTAATGGTTACAGCAAATAAATAAAAGATGTGCACAAATGCATGAGCAGCACTTTTTCAGTTTCCCACACCATTAGAAGATGGATCAGATAATTGAAACTGCAGGGTGTGGGATTCCCATTTACCTTTTCAGCTCATAACACATTAAAATACATAACGACACTAACTTATATGTAAAATGTTTGTATATACACATGTGTGCATTACAGATTAATGTGAAATAAAAGTTCATAAAGACAAACTGAAATGTACCTACAGTGTTCCCCCCCATGTGGTCCAGTGTTAGGATTACTAAACAATGTCAACTGGCTGAGAAGACGTTTATTCTGCACTTAAAAGAACATCATTAAACACAGACCTGTTTGTATTCTTTGCGAGAGTAGCTCACATGCACAACTTCCCTGGCATGTGGCTTTTGTTGTGCTGTACTGCAGGTCAAGTCCACTTTTAACATACCATCGTAGGATGTTTGAGTTATTGAAGAAATGAATAATTAATTAGTTTAATAGTTGTCCCCAATAGAGAAAGTAGTTATAGTTCTAACCTGAGTCTTACAAATAAACATGAACTTTTTATGTAAAGAACTATGCCATACACACAATTTGATAATACAATTAATCTTTAATAGCAAAGTTCAAACTTAAGCAATATTATTCACATCTACATGAGTCTATGTAGGAAAACAATAACAAGTTCTCGGTGCAATGTAAATATGAGTAGAAAAATGCACCCTAACAAGCAAAATTAACGAACGCAGAGGTGATGATCATGTAAGAGAGGAGTTACCCGCTCTCTTCAGCAGCTCCCTTCTTTCACAATCAAGATATCTGCATTGGTTTGCCTGAAGAGAGAGATAGTGAGTTGAGCAACAGCACAGCATCATTATAGCACTTCCTTAGAAATAAACAAATTCTGTGTACAAAAAGGGATGAAACTACAGTATTTTAATTACATTTTATTTTATTTTATTTATGCCTTCAAAATGTAGTCAGCTGTCATGTATAACTATACTCACAGTCTGTGTACACACAGGGCACATTCGTTGGGGTAAGTGTTGCCATCATTTCCACACACTGGAGAGTAGTTGAGGGGGCATGCCTGAGTCAAAGTCATGCCCCCACATGCAGGCTAATCAAGTCAAACAATTTAAATGAGTTTGGGTTGCTTCAGTGCATTGATTACAGATTTCAGTAGTATAGTAGTAGTCCTGGTTACAGAGCAGTAGTATAGTATTAAGGTTATAGAGTACTGTAGTAGATTGTGGTAGTACTGATTTCAGAGTAGTAGTATAGTAGTCGTCCTGGTTACAGAGGAGAAGCATTGTAGTAGTATTGGCTACTAAGTAATAGAGTATAATACACCGGCACTCTACAACCAATAATACTGCTAAACCACTACTATATATTAACAGTACTGATTACAGAGTAGTAGTATAGTGTATGTTTTATTTACAGAATAGTAATATTGTAGTACTGGTAGTAGTAGGACAGCACTAGTGTTAGTTACAGAGGAGTATTACATCAGCATTTTGCTTACAGAATAGTAGTATAGCAGTAGTATTGGTCACAGAATGGTAATATAGTAGTAGTATTGGTTAAAGAATAGTAGTATAGCAGTAGTATTGGTCACAGAATGGTAATATAGTAGTAGTATTGGTTACATAATAGTAGTATAGCAGTAGTATTGGTCACAGAATGGTAATATAGTAGTAGTATTGGTTAAAGAATAGTAGTATAGCAGTAGTATTGGTCACAGAATGGTAATATAGTAGTAGTATTGGTTACAGAGTAGTAGTATAGCAGTTGTATTGGTTAAATATTAGTACTATAGTAGTAGTATTTGTTACAGAGTATTTTTGATGGCATCACCTTGGTTACATAAATGTATTTGTAATAATATCAGCTCTCTTACCCTTCGGTACAGCCTTGACTTGTCTTCTGCATCTGAAGGAAAAAATGTTTGAACAATGTTTCTAGACTTTTTTCATATTTATTTGTGGTATGAAAACAATGGCCAGAGAAAACACAAGTTACACAATATGTTATTGGTCCAATAAAACGTATTGGTGTTTATTGGTGACTGAATTTCAGACTTACTCAGTTTGATCTACAATTACATTTTACTCTTAATAATATCCTAAAAAAATTAGACTTACCCACAGAAAAGATGAGGAGCAGGCACATCAATAACACAGCGGTCCCTGTCATGTTGTAAAAATGTCTGAAAACAACAGAATGGTTATATCGGAAGCTCTACAGATGATGTTCTTCCACTGCTGCTGTCTGAAAGACTGATATTGTTGAGTTCTCCGCAGTTTCTCTTGCAGTATCCTCACAGTTTGAAGCAATGTGTGAAGTAGATGCTGTGAGTTTGACCACCTGCAGCAAATTATTTTGCTTGTGAAGTGAGAGAGGTGCTGATATTTTGACGCTTGCCCGCCCCACCTACCTGACACCCCTTGCCAGCAACAGTTACAACAGAGCCTCCCTATTGTCCCGCTCTTTATTAAGGGATAAACATTCCGTCTGCCCCAAAAATTGCTGACCACAATCCAAAACGCAATGCCCTACATAATAACCCTAAAAATAGTGTAGGCTTAGGCAACTGATCTCTGCATTCCTGCCACTGTTTATTGAGCGTTTGTTATGTATGACTGGAAAAATAATTTAAATAACCCATATCATATGACAGCATATTACTTTTATAAATATTATAATAGTAATTTTATATGGAAATATTGTAATGTATACTTTGTGAACATATATGCACGTATTTATATTTAGAAGACTGATTATTCTAATAAATGTTTTTATATAATATGTATTTGTAATATTATATAACTTGTCATTTAGCCCTTTTCTTATGTATAAGACTGTTATTTTATATTTATTTATACACTTCCTGTTAGTAATTGTAATTTTGTCTGTATTTCTCTTATCTGTCCTTCTACCAATTTGGAATGGACTTCTCATACATTGAGTGCCTTCCAGTGGCATAACAGTGATGCCCACTATTAGGTAAATGTCATAATATTTTGATTTGACTGTATTGACTGTACAACGAGAACCAAATCAAACAAATGTGACATATTACATTTTGTAATTTGTTTATTATGGAAAATGGTCCAATATTCCATGTGTGTGTGGCAAAAGTATGTGATTTTTTGCTGTAAAAAAACAAATAAACAAAAAAACAGGGCACCTACTCACACTGACATTTCATTGAGTGACAACACCTGACTCAAATTTCACCTTTCAATCCTAAGCTTATCTAGGCTCAGATACTTTTGCAAGTCACAGACATGTAATATTGAATAATTGTCCTCGACAAGTAATAAACCAAGTCTTCTCTCCCTTTATTTACTTTTAGGACTTGTGTGATAATCTGATTAGGTTTAAGGTTATATATATATATATATATATATATATATATATATATATATATATATATATATATATATATATATATATATATATATATATATATATATACCATATGATACACCTTCTCATTCAATGTTTTAATTTATTTGTTTTTCCTACATGGTACATTAATACTGAAGTCATGCAGACTATGAATGAGCTCATGAGGAATTATGAAGTAAGTGTTAAACAAACCAAAATATGTTTAAGATTTTAGATTCTTCAAAGTAGACACACAACTGATGTCTCAAACACATTAAGGGGACAAGAAATACAAGTCATGAACTCTTGACAAGGCATATTTTAACTGAAAGCCATTCCAGGTGACTACCTCATAAAGCTGACTGAGAAAATGCCAAGAAAGCTGGCATCTAAGCAAGAGGTGCCTACTTTGAAGAATGTAAAATATAAACATATTCTGGTTTGTTTAACACTTGTTTGTTTACTAAATAATTACAAATGTATTTCTTCATAGTTTGGATGACTTTAGTATTAATCTACAATGCAGACCATTTTTAAATCATGAAAAACCACTGAATGTCTGAAATGTGTGTCCCAAATTTTGATTGGTACTGTATATATATATGAAAATGAATAGAAAGCTTAAAACATTATACTTGCTTTATAAATACAACTTACCTTTCTCATTTGATAGTTTTTGTTAATGTTTAAGACACATTCATTTATCTCTTGTGTTTAGTATTTTACTGTATGTTTTCCTTTAAAAAAGTGAGAGAATTGAGCCTCTCGGCTTCCGTAGAGATTGTCTGAGAGGAAAGCTAGCATGTCAAACCTGTCGACGAGCACGTAGCAGCAGCTGGACACAGAGTGGAGTAAAGCAGCCATGAATCAGATACGACACGCGCTCCGGAGAGCGACGCTTCACACCCAAAACATCATCAGCTCCTCACAGACTGTACGACAGGTTAGTCACTGAAGTGACTGTTTATTTGGTTTATCGACAGGTTTGACTGTAGTTACTTCAGGGGGAAAACAGACAGAGGTGTTCAAAGAATAGGAACCCCTAAAGCTTTTCTGTGTCTGCTTAAAAATAGACATTTATTGCAGCATGGCCAAACTATTCCTGACTAAATGCCCGGATGTGAGGGAGGGGTCATTGTAGTAATAATAATGGAGACCACACAACTGTAGTTTAGTGTATTTGAAATGTCTGAGAGAATATTCTGAAAAATATTCATATTATGCTCCAACACTTCTAAAAGGTTTACCCATAAATGAGAACTGATTAGTCCCACAGTGGGGAAATAAAAAATAATAATAAATGTATTACTAGATAGCTACCAGTTTGCTCTTTGTACTGTAAAGAAGCAACAACAATGATTTCACTGACCAGAGAGAGCAAGAGAGCTGTGGTTTATAATTAACAGTCACTTCAGTCCAAGTTTACTTCACCAAAGGACAAACTGAACTTTGCTCAAATGTATATTTCATTTGTTTTTTCATCTGTTTGTCTAAAAGTAATAATAATAATAATAATTTCACAGAAGCTGGGTGTGCAGATCTCTGTAGTAATGAATTAAATCTGAAAGCACTTTTTCAGACCTGTAAAGTGCCTTGTCAAAGTCTTCATCCCCATTGGGATTTTTTGTCTTTTGCTACTGCACAACTTGGAAACTAAATATATTTTTTGAGGGTTGGTATAATTTCATTTACTGAACATTCTTACAACGTATTGTGAAGCAAACAAATAGGACAAAATAACAAAACGTCAGTGTGCATAACTATTCACCCCCCCAAAAGTCATTACTTTTTTGCAGCAATTACAACTGCAAGTCGCTTTGGATGGGTCTCCCAGGTTCCCAGTCTCTGCTGCTGAAAAACATCCCCACAGCATGATTCTGCCACCACCATGTTTCACTGTATGGATGGTGCTCTTGTGGTAGAGATGTGTTGGCTTGCACCAGATATAGCGTTATCTTTTGGCACCTTCCTCTGTGCATTTAGGGAGTCTCCCACATGCCTTTTTGCAAACTCAAATATAGCCTTCTTATTTTTGTCTGTAAGTAAATGCTTTTTCTGTCCACTCTTCCATAAAACCCAGCTCTATAGAGTGTATGGCTTATTGTGGTCGTGTGTACAGTTTCTGCTTGGGAACTTTTCAGCTCCTTCTGGGTTACCTTTGGTCTCTGCCACCTTGCGCAATCTGACATTTTTGGTGGGCGGCCCTCTCTTGGCAGGTTTGTTGTGGTACCATGTTCTATAAACTTGATGTTGATGATGATGGACTTGATGGTGCTCCAGTAGATCATCAGAAGTTTTTGTATATTTTTTATAGCCCAACCCTGACTTGTACTTCTTAACAACTTTGTGCCTGACTTGTTTGGCAATCTTCTTGATCTTCATGTTATTTAATTAGTGGTACCTCTTGCTTAATGGTGTTGCAGCTTCTGGGGCTTCATAGCAAAGGGGGTGAATGCATATGCACATGCCAATTGAATTATTTATATATATATATATATATATATATATATAAAATTAAACATCACCAACTTGAACTATTTAGTGCAGATGCATCACATGCAGTTCAGATGAAAACATTTAAATACAGATTGCAATGTAACAAAATTGCTAAAAAGCTCACTATATATCTCACTATAGATGCTCCATAGATGTTCTTTGTCCATTTTGGGAATAATATTGTATTAACAACCTGTCTAGGGACAAACATTGAAAATGACTATATAGTCATAAATTAGCTTTAATTGTTTGTAATTTTCTGTGGTTAAGAACATATAACAAGAACCCTGAAGAAAGAAGGTCTGAATCAAATTCAAAAGTCTGTAGAGTTATGACACTTCAAAACAATTTCAGTATCTAGAAGCTGGGTAATACCAGTGATCATCCATGGGTGTCAGTGATGTTCTGCTTTTTTGCTCCCTGCAGCCCAAGGCCTTCATTACGACTGGACCACAGCAGCAGGATGGAACATTCTATGAGTTCCGCACCTACTGCATCCATCCACACCTGAATGCAGCATTTCTCAAATTAACCAACGAGAAGATCCACCTGCGCACTGCACAGTCTGAACTACTGGGCTACTGGAGTGTGGAGTATGGGGGTCTCAATCAGGTCTTCCACATTTGGAAATATGGTGAGGGTTACGTGTGTAGTAGAGCTGGAATTATGGAGGTTATCCCCTTATTAAAAAATTTCCATCATTCCCATCTGTGCCTGTATTCTGCAGAAATTACTTTTAGTCCTTTGTCGTTAAGTTAGACTTTGTAGACACTATAATATATTATACACTACGTTCACAGTATATTCCAATAATGTTCCAATAAGTTTTATTTAATGAGGATCAAAGTATATTAAATTATATTAAATTATTTATCATGATGTGTTTTAGACAGCTATGCTCAGCGGGCAGCTGTGCGAGCAGCTCTGGCTCAGGATCCCAGTTGGATGGAGGAGTACATCTCTAAAGCCATGCCCATGCTGAGCTCTCAAGACAATGAGGTCACATATCTGGTGCCCTGGTGCAATATCAGTACACCACCTAAAGAAGGAGGTGAGCCATTTTTTGCATTCAATTAATTTAAAACCCAAATCAAAAGGCAGTATAAAGAAATGCATAATCGCTTATGTTGGGGGCAAAAAAACGTTTTTTTAATGCATTACTCATTTATTTGATTATTAGTAATTTGTGGTTTCTTGCTTCTCTTTTTAAGTAGTTTATGTTAAGTAGCAAACATTTAATCTAAAAGTACATCATTATAGATGCTTTTTAAAGGTGAGACTACTTTTTTTTTTTCTGGATGTTTTTACATTCCAACTTCTCAATCCTCAGACACATAGATAATTTCATATATACGTCTTTAAGTGTGCGTGTATATATATATACATACAGGGGTTAGACAATGAAAGTGAAACAGCTGTCATGTTAGTGTGGGAGGTTTCATGGCTAAATTGGACCAGTCTGGTGGCCAATCTTCATTAATGTCACATTGCACCAGTAAGAGCAGAGTGTGAAGGTTCAGTTAGCAGGTAAGAGCACAGTTATAAAGTATATTACAATGCACACAACATTATGGTGACATACCAGAGTTCAAAAGAGGACAAATTGTTGGTGCACGTCTTGCTGGCGCATCTGTGACCAAGACAGCAAGTCTTTGTGTCTAAATATTATTGATCCACTTTGGGGTGTTTTGGAGGAGCGAGTCAGGAAACGGTTTCCTCCACCAGCATCACGTAGTGACCTGACCACTATCCTGTAAGAAGAATGGCTTAAAATCCCTCTCACCACTGTGCAGGACTTGTATATGTCATTCCCAAGATGAATTGGCCACAAAAGGAGGCCCTACACCTACTAATAAATTATTGTGGTCTAAAACCAGGTGTTTCAGTTTCATTGTCCAACCCCTGTATGTATGTGTGTGTATATATATATATATATATATATAATATTACTATTCTGGCATATCGTGTGTGTGAGAGAGTGAAAAAGAGAGAGAGCGAGCGAGAGAGAGAGAGAGAGAGAGAGATGGGTGTCTAGTCTGTGAATCAGGCCTTTTCATATTGAGTGTGAATGGGTGGGATTAGGGTTAGTCCTGTAAACAGCCTGTTGTCTGGCTGTGTTTGTGTGTACTGGGACCCCATATGGGAATGAGGTCAGCAGTGCTTTAGCAGGACATTGTAGTGCACTGCATAGAGAACTTCACTCTTTAACAGACTGGCAAAAAGTCCTTACAAACTCCTTACAAAATCAGATCCAGCAAATACACCTTCACCAAAAAGTCTGCTGACTGCTGATTCAGATCTAATTTATTTTAAAGTGTGAGTAACTAAAGTACTGTGTGTATTTCCCCAGGTGTATATGAGCTGGTGTCCTTCCAGATGAAACCAGGAGGTCCAGCTGTGTGGGGTGAGGTTTTTCAGGGTGCAGTGGGTGCACACGCAGCTCCAGGATATGCCCACCCAGTGGGAGTCTTCCACTCTGAGTTTGGACCGCTCAACAGAGGTCAGTCATATAGGGTATATATCCATATATTAGTGTGTATCCACAAACTAGAATTTGGATTAAAAACATTGGCTGTGACACAAGATTTCAACATCAGTAGCATTTACTGTTGTTAAATCTAAAGTACTGTGTGCTCTTTTTTTGATGCAGTTCATATTCTGTGGTGGTACGAGAGTGCAGATCATCGGGCGGCTATAAGACACAGAGCTCACAGTGACCCCAGGGTAGTTGCTGCAGGTAAAACCTCTCTGTTCAAAATCTTTAATTCTATTGTAGAGTAAACCTAGAAGGAGAGTTATTATTTTGACAGTGGTTTCAATCAGTCAATCAGTCAATCAATTACTCACCTTTATTTAAACTCTGGGTACATTGAGGATGTCCCTCATTTACAATGTAGCCAAGGTAATACATAAAATGAAAAGATGTATATAATTATATAATATATAATAAATATTATAAATATAAAAATATAATTATATATATTATATATAATATATATAATTATAAACCAAATAAAAAACTAATTTAAAAATGATGGCAATTTAATCTAAAAAAAAAAAAAGAAATCCATTAAAACAAACCAGGTAAAATATTAAACATAATAAGCAGACAAAGGACAAGAATATAGATAATGAATAAAATTAATAATATAATAAAAACATAAAATAAAAATAAAAACAGGTCTCTAGGAATAACTAAAATTATAAAAATAGAGAGAAGTAGCTAAAATAAAAGTAAAAGGATAACTAAAACAGACCTGAATAAAATAAATAATAAAATCAAATAATAAAAAATAAAATAAATAAAGTAAAAGGTGGTTAGAGATTAAGAGTGTAAGCAAAAGATGCTAAAGTGCCAAACACCAAGGTGCTAATAAGCAGTATGGGCTTAGATTGTCAAATGTTTACATTTTTCAGCACTTACTTCTAATTGTTACACCATTATTTTTGGCTGAAAAACCAAAAACTTTCAAACATATTGGCATCTCTTTTCGTATAAAGCTCTTTGAGAATTTGTAAAGAAAACTAATTTAATAAGTAAGGATCATTATGATTATTATTTTCTTTGGATTTTGTTCTCATAGCCGTGTCCTTGTGTTTTCTCTGCAGTGAGACAGAGCGTTGCATATTTGGAATCTCAGAAGAACAAGCTCATGTTCCCTTGCTCGTACTCACCCCTAAATTGAAGCAGCAGCTGTGTATGCTGGGACAGTAGACTAACAACTTTATCCAGACTCCTGCTGATCATCGATGAGCTCTTCCATTTCAAAGTGAATATGGCGGTGGACAGTTTACGCTGAGCTGTGTCCTGGACTACGAGATCTCTTACTGTGTTGCATGTCTTTAGTGGTGAAAGATATACAAAGCATTTGAACAAGATAATATTTGTCAGAAATATATTTTTGTTTGCTGAATTCTTTCAAAAATATTTGTAGCCTTTTATTAATGTAGGTCCTGAGCAATGTCGCTTTCTTACCTTTGACCAGTTCTGCACTCAATAGCACTTGGGCGGTAGTATTGGTAGATGTTACTCTAACTTTTACCTCAAACCCGTCTGTACAGTAACAGCAGGCATGTTTACAACATAATCATATTCACGTAACAATGCTGTAACACACTTATCAGGTTTGAATGCATATTGATTATGTACTGATTTCAAAATAAAAATTTCCTGGATTCAGAACAGAACCACTCTATTAATGTAGACAGTTAAGAGATGTGTTTAAATGCGGAACAGATTAAATGTACAGAACACTTTCCTTGGTATAGCAGAATGTTCTAGAATGGTGGTACAATATTAGCTGGTACACAAGAACCGTAGCTTTTCAAGAACTAGTTTTGTCAAAATAAGAATTGGAGAAAAGAGAATCATTATTAGCAGGTTGTTACAATTTCGGTTAGTTAATTCAGCTAAAATAGGTGCACACAGCTTTTATAATCTCAGTAGAAAAGCGCTGCCCTTAGAATTGTATGTTTTGGAGAAGCTGCGCATTGGCAACAGGCTTTTAAAGCCATCCTGCGTTGGGCTGTGGGTCAGTGGAACTGTTTGGAATGAGGTAGCTCCAACCATAATCCTACCCACTTAATCCTTATCAAGGTCGCGGTTAGTCTTCTACCCCTTCAATGGGCACAGGGCAGGGCTATCCTAACTAAGCCCAGGACAGGGCGCCAACCCATCACACAGACAATTTATAGTACCAAATCCACCTGACCATGTTTTTTGGATTGTGGGAGGAAACCGGAGACCCTGGAGGAAACCCACACAGATGGGGCCTCGAACATAGATGGCCACTCAGTGCTGAGAGTCGAGCGTGCTAACCACCAAGCCACCGTGCCGCCCAGCTCCATCCAGTATCTTTAAAATGAGTTGGAGTGAAGTTTGTGGTTCAGAACTAATCAGTACCCAACTAATGCTGTTCTGGTGGAATGCAGTCAAAGCTTTATGTTCCAACGTCTGTTGTAAGGTGTTCTAAGTCTGATTAATTAGAAGCATTTGATGCTGTGTTTTTGTTCATAAGGGGGAAAGACTTAAGTAAAAAACACTAAATCACAAATGAAAGCATGGCTGTGCTGTAGATTTGCCACCTTTTATTGTATAAGTATTGTACAGGGTGAGTAACAGATGTTCCACAGCCATTCATCTGAAATGTAAACAGGTATAAAATAAGGAATATCACTAAACAAATGATTTTAATTTCAAAAGGGAAGGTACAACAAACACAAAATAAATGTGTCCTGTTTTCTTTCTGTGGAAACTCCAGTGCAAACAGACAAATACATTGCTAAACAAAAAAAAATTCCAATTAACACAGTAAAGTGCTAGGACTGAAAGGACAAGCGTCCTCCCTCTGAGACCAGTGAAAAGCTCTGTTCCAGAATACTGACAGATAATGGCATAAAGTACTTTAAAATGATACCACACTGGATTCATAACACTGATGTCTGGATTAGGCTCCTGATCATGTGGACAAACTCACCATCTGTGCACTTAACCATGTACAACAACGAATTAGCTTGGCTTTGAAGGTTAACATGAGGCTGGATTATTGGTTTCCAATAAAGGATGCCATTTCAGGTCAAATCCCTTTCTTATTAACTGGTCCTGTACCAAAATTTCCTTCAAAATGTAAAATATCAGGGCTCCTGTATCTGCTGAGGTATATGTTATATTTTGACTGGGAGGTCACCCCTCCTAAAAAATCTTTTTTTATTAAAAAAAACTAAATCAGCACTTTTCTCTGTACAGTACTTTTCTAACTCAACATCAAACACCTCCTCCACTTCTCTCAGATTGCAGTAAGTCACTTAGGCACTGTTTGCAAACATACTTTATGAAATAATGCCCAGATAGACTTAAAAAAATGATAAACAATTGTTCATAAATAAAGGCACATATTATAAGAGAATCAATTTAACAGCATTTTTTTGTGAAGTCTAGCCCTTGGCAATGAAAAAAGAAAAAAAGATTGTGTTTCTTCATCACGTCACTTCTAGTACAAATGAAAAGAAACTGACCCTGAAATTTCCAGTCAATCGTAGTTACTAATCCAAAAATTACACAGCATATTTGAACGATTTGTCAACTACAAAAACAAAAACTGCACATAGACTCGCAGTCTTTGTCAAATCTGTACGAGAACAAAATTACGGCAGTTATTCAAGTTTCACTCTCACACTCTCATTTGGGATTAGCATGGCGGTCCTGGCTCCACGGCACATCCCGAGTGGATGCTTTATCTTTTTGCATTGAATTGCATTGAGTTTCTCAGCTACAGTGTCTGCACACCAGCATACTCCTGCAGGCCTTAAATGGCTGACTGAGGAAATGAATTAGGAGACTGCACTGCAGCACAAAGACAAGAATGGCAATGTGAAATATGTGAATTTCACTGGCACCAGTTCACAGCTAGTGTTAGAAAACATGCTGGTCAAACAAAGCTCTCTTTGGGGTTTTTCTCTCTCTTTACAGTAGCAGGCAGACTGAGCAGAGGAATTTCCACTGATGTCTCTTTACGTCGTATCGACTGGTCAGAGTGATCGTCACTTTGGTCCTTGGCAAAGTTAACAAACACCTAGGAGAAGTGATAGGACATCAATGAGTACAGAGCATTCAGAGTAAACTGTTATACACATCTGACTTTTGATGCAAATGTTTTAGAGGTGATACTTTCAGTATAACAGTGAAGGTAATTAACTGTCAGGTTTCATTGGAATTTATCAAAAGAATGTTCATTTATTTGTATAGTATATTATTTTACAACTCATGTTGTCTTGAAACAGCCATGAGCAAGAACAGGTGATGTAAAAATAATTTCTTATTGATTGATGGTCACTAATCGCACATGTCTTGTAAATGGTAATGCTTAACATATGATGGGAAAGCACTTGGGTTGCTTCATGATCTATTTAAGATGATGCTGTTTGTGGTTCATTCCAAATTCATTTTTGCATTAATGATGGAAAGCCATCCTGACTCAGTTGCATCAAAACAGACCCAAACCATGATACTACCACCACCATGTTTCACAGATTTTATGACGGAATGCAGCATTTTTCTTTCTCCAAACACAATGCTTCTCACTTAAACCAAAGAGATCTATTTTGGTTTCAAAATCCAGTAGATTTCTGGTTTTTCCATGTGATCTGCAGATGAGCAGCAATGTTCTTTTTGGAAAGCAATGACTTTCACTGTTGTTCAATGTTCTCCTGATGGTGGACTCATGAAGTTACCTTGGGTTCCTTTATGACCTTGTAATTTATAACATGCATTGCTTTTGGTGTGATGTACTGTAGGTTCATTGACTACTCCTGGGAAGGGTAATAATGGTCTAGAATCTCTTCCATGTGTACACACTATGGCTGAATGTGGATTTGGGGAAGTCCAAACTCTTTAAGAGATGGTTTCTTCAACTCTTCTGATGAGGTTCACAGAAATCTCCTTTGTTTGTTCCATGATATTCTTCCACAAACATGTTGTGTAGATTAGACTTTAGTTCTTTATTTAAATAGGGCACCTACTCACACCTGATTGTAATCCCACTGATTGACAGCACCTCAAATTTCACCTTCAAATGATCTGCTAATCTTAAACGTTCGCATACTTTTGGCAGCCACAGACATGTAATATGGCATCATTTTCCTCAACAGATAAATGAGCAAGTCCAATATTTCTGTCTCATTTGATTGATTTTGATCTCTTTTAGGACTTGTGTGACAATCTGATGACATTTTAGGCCAAATTTGTGCAGAAATATAAAAAAATTCTAGAGTTCACAAACTTTCAAGCGCTGTAAATCAAGATAAATAAACATGTGTAATCTAGAGTTTCAATTCTATACTCTACCATACTTTACTACAGGAGTTAGACAATGAAACTGAAATGTGTCATGTTAGTGAGGGAGGTTTCATGGCTAAATTGGACCAGTCTGGTGGCCAATCTTCATTAATGTCACATTGCACCAGTAAGAGCAGAGTGTGAAGGTTCAGTTAGCAGGTAAGAGCACAGTTATATAGTATATTACAATGCACACAACATTATGGTGACATACCAGAGTTCAAAAGAGGACAAATTGTTGGTGCATGTCTTGCTGGTGCATCTGTGACCAGGACAGCAAGTCTTTGTGTCTAAATATTATTGAGACACTTCGGGGTGTTTTGGAGGGGCGAGTCAGGAAACGGTTTCCTCCACCAGCATCACGTAGTGACCCGACCACTATCCTGCAAGAAGAATGGCTTAAAATCCCTCTGACCACTGTGCAGGACTTGTATATGTCATTCCCAAGATGAATTGACGCTGTATTGGCTGCAAAAGGTGGCCCTACACCTACTAATATATTATTGTGGTCTAAAACCAGCTGTTTCAGTTTCATTGTCCAACCCCTGTAGATACTATAAATATTATAAATTTTTTAAATATTTTTTATTTAAATCTAAATATTACAGGTGATCCTTTTAGTCATGAAAGTGATTGATTTCCTTAAAGTGAGACATGTTCTGACCTGGTCAAGTGTGGTTTGTGAAACAGAGTAGTCCTCTATTCTGAGGAAGTCTTTGTGTTTGGCGAGGATGCTGAAGATGTGTGCGAGGGAGCAAAGAGACGAGGGCAGCTGATACTGCAGCATGTTCCTGTGGTTTTCCTTCAGTGTGCTGCCAGGCAGCTCACTCTCGATGAACTTCATCACAGGCTGCAGGTCTGGATCAGGCCCCGCCACTCTCAGGATGATTGTGTATCCATCCCCAAACCTACACAATGAACACACAGGGAAAGACATCTGTATTAGTGAACGGAAAAAAACAAGATCAACAAATTCTCTCTAAAAACCCTGAGAATCAGCTACTAAAAATGTAAAATTGTCACTTGACTGAACTTGCACAGTAAATCTGCCAGTGTTAAATCAACACTATTAGAGTTATATCTCCTGATGAGACAAAGTGTTTGGTGTGAACTGGTCCAGTCTTGTACAGA
>BRDA01072601.1:7500-25736 GCA_036984385.1 Crenuchus spilurus | reverse complement strand
TATATATATATATATATATATATATATATATATATATATATATATATATATATATATATATATATATATATATGCGCACATATTTCTTAATATATTAATTATATTACATTGCAAAAAATGGATTAAAGAGAATGGGCTTTGGGTATATTATTTTATGCTGAGCATTGTCCAGTGAGGGAGCTTCAGCCCTGAGTGAAAGAATTGGGCATTAAAGACAAATCTGCTAGAGTGGAATGTAGTGAGGGCTTATTGTGCCATGAGGAAGCACTAAGTCCTCTGAATTCCCCAGGCAACAGTGTTGTTTTAAGACCGAAGGTAATGTTGAACAAATTACAACATATTTGGGCACCCGTCCAGACTTCTGTACAGAATAAAACCATAATCCCATTCAATTTGCCTGTAAGTGGTATCTGAGGCTTTTGAGTGAGTAGGACACTGAAGAGTTTTGAAGAGTTCCTTTTATTTATTTTTCTGTGCGAGTGTGAATATTCTATGAAATTTAAAAAATAAAGAAGCATACATTCTGTGATGAGCGTAGAGTTCTGGAATGTTTTTCTTATTTCTGCCCTGTATTTTATGGATTTTTATTTGTTGTTTGCTTTATGCATATACTCTTTATGAATTCAGACTTATTAGTGTTTTTGCATTTTATTTACAGCTGCCTATAGATTAACATTTTGGATTTGTGAAAAAGGGACAAGATATATATAACTAGTGTTAATGTTAATAAGTGTCAAAAAAGATTAAAATACCACAGATAGAGTCACAGAAATTTTATAATACTAAGCATATGTTTATGCATTTGCATTAACATTGAGTCTTTGTGTGCATGTCAAAGCATTAATTAATCATGACTTTTAACATTGTGCATAACCTATAACAGTAAGAAGATTCAAGTCTACTAATAGCTTTTTACACAGCCAGCTGCACTTTAAAAGTAATATACTCATCATATCAGTAACTAGTCATATTAATGATTTTTATTAATGGTAATAAAACAGCATTGTTTTGTTTAGGGTGTACTTTATGTACCTAATATAACCTCATCAGGCTTATCAAATGATATGTTTATTGTTGCAAAATTGGCTAATGGTTTTATTGCTGCTGACTTAGTCCCTGTATCTAATTTGGATTTTTTATTTTTTTTAAGTTGGGCAGTATTACAAAAAAATGCCCCACCCGTCCCAAAGCTCTCTGAAATTGTGCTCTGAAATACACAAGGCTCATAAGAAAACCACACAAGCTCTAAGATCAGACAGCCCCTGCAGTTCCTCACTTGGATATATTGACAGTTCTTTAGAGGAGACAATCACTCGACCCCTGCAACCTATCACAAAGTCATGCAAGTCTTCATAGGGCTTCAAAGATCTTTTTGTATCACTACTCTTATTGCCAGTGGCAAATTAAATTCTATGAAATAGCATGGAGAGCAACCTGCTTTTGTATTATGCTAAGATCAACCAGGATACAGTTGTTTTTGGTGGTGTCAGAAATTGATGTCTGTTGAAGAATATCTAAAATGTTGGTTGGAGAAAAATGAAATAAAAATAAGAATACAAATAAATGATTGAGAAATTAGTCACATTCTCTATCATAGCATTGCCTATTGGCATATAAACAATGTAGTTTGATTATACTGTACACTAATATTAAGTGTAAAAAGGTTATATGTTGAGATTTCACTAAAGGGATACATCAGAGTGTGTTTAGCACTTCAGATATCAGACTGTAATTTTTCATTTCTGACTTCTCATCGTCTGACTTAATCAGCCTCTTCATGTAGATTAGCCTGGTTAACCTTTGATCCATGCTGGGCCTGCAAGGGTTAATCAGGTCGGGATCTTGCTGACCCCTAGGTCACCATCCCCCTATCTCTAGCTCGAAGGGCTCAGCAAAGGCAGCGATAAGATTAAGGTGAACTTTCCACTTTGCCATAAAGTCAAATCTCAGAGCTAGACTGGGATGCACACCTGCTCGACCTGGACCTGGACCTGGACGTTCAAAAGAAAATTAGAGCCGTTTGGAGCAGAATAAAAGCACAGTGAAACAATGCAGTGATGAAGAGCGGCTGTGGGAGAGGAATATTCACTGGAATGTTGATATTTATCTTGTATAAGTTTACAAATGTACTTTAAAATCGCCTTTAACCCAAATACGCACATATTGAATATAGACTTCAATTTTTTTCTCTGAAAATAAAAAAAAATATATTCTCACATTTCTTTTTTTGGAGGTATCATGTATGAATGCAAATAATCATTGTAGTTTTATAATAGATACAAACATTAGATAAACGATAAATGGATACATAACAGATCCATACTTATTACAAATGACTCATACAACAGGTCAGAGTACTAACAGAACAGTTACCAATCAATAATTCCAACAACAGTTTTCAGGCATACACACACATTCATATGCTTATATATATATATATATATATATATATATATATAAAATCAGACATTTGTCATGTCTATTTAGTGCTTATCGACTCTTTAAAGCTGGTTTCATCTCCATCACTTGCGTTTTCCACCACACAGCGCTCTCCAGCACACAAGCAATCCTAAAGTGCTTCACTTCTTACTCCGGCCATGGAGGGATCGTTAAAGACCTTACTATGTGTATGTGTGTGTGTGTGTGTGTGTGTGTGTGTGTGTGTGTATGTGTGTGCGCGCGCGCGTGTGTGATCAGTAAATATTTAGTGTGACTCCATCTCTGGGTCCTGTCCTAATCGATGCTGCACGCGGCGGGGGTGGTCGCACACTGAGCCCTGCGGGTCACCCCTGTTCCTTATGAAGTGCAGCTCACACGGGCACATGCTCTCCCACCATTCAGCATGCAGCGCGCTTACCTCCGCCAATCTAGCTCTGAAATGACTAAATCACCTCCAAATTACTACACAAAAATCGTTAGAGTTCCGAGTATGTAATGCCAGCGTTTACCAGCGTGGTTACTGTCCTCTTCTGAATGCTCTGACCTGCTGAACCAGTCATTTATCATATGCCTCTATTATAAAACTACAATTATAAATATTATTGTAACAATTATTGTATGTTTCGGATCTAATTACGCTATACTTAATATACATTCAATTTACATACGACTGTATATATTTTTTTAAAATCTGAGGGAAATGTCAGTATATTGTGTTATTAAGATGTAAGGTGAGTGAACCTAAGGAGTCATGGCCTTACATTCGGGCAATTAGCTGGAACAGACAAATGCGTGTATATTTATAAAAATACATTAATTAAATGGAGTAAATTTGACGCAACAGTACACTTTTACTCATAGCTCATTTAAAAAATATTCATTAAGACTGTTGGGTTACATTAACTGGTGTGTTTAAGTCTGTTCTGAACTTGGCCGTGGACTGAGGTGGTCAGCCCTGCTCGGTTCGCCCATAAACAGACAGGTGTGTGTCCTGCCTGCCCCCCCCCCTCTCCACCTCCCTCCTTCTCGCAGTCCTTCAACCCACACAAAGCAGCAGCAGCCAGGCGCGTTTGCACCTTCTGTGCACCAGAAAAATCGCGCACACGACCGTTTTGCCATTTTTTTCCAAAAAAGAAGGAAAGGGAAAAACGTTCGTCATCTCAGCCTCTCAGACAGCCGAGACTGCGTCCGTTTACGAAGATGTTCACCAAATGACAAAGTTAAAGCGATGCAGAAAAAGTTGAACTGATCTTCTCTGTCGCTCTGCCAATTTTGTTTTGTTTTCTTCGTCATCTCTAACTCCCTAAAGTTTATTCTTGCATAATCACTTCAATAAACAGAGGGGAAGCGCCTTTTCTTGTATTATTCCGTCTGTGGGGAAAGGAAGCAGAAAAAACTGAAATTTAAAAAGCTCAGAGAGGAGACTTAAAGCCTGTTTTCTCTTGGAGATGATGCAGCACGGCGAAGACGAACCGACACCGTATGCGTTTGGTACGTTTGGGAGCCTGTGTCTGTTCATGATGCTCTCTGGTTATCTGCTTTGATTGGTGTGGATCTAATTGTTTCTTGTCTTGTGAATCCATCCTTAATCGAGACTCAAACGATTAAATAATAGTGGGCTGTAGTCAGACAAAAGCTCGAATCACTCGGGTATCACTGAGTAGTTTGTGACGGAAATATGTTCTACTATAATAACTCTTTTGTGTTTGGACACATCGGTTAATGATTTCTGAAATAGGCTAATTTTGTGCCTCGCGTCGAAACTTGTCTTATTTACTTGGGTTATCTTTAATACTGCACAGAACACAATGACAGCAGACATTCTTCTGTTCATCGCACATAATGTGGGAAATAAATAGCCATTTACTCACCATTGATGTCACAGTAAATTCCCCCAAAACTCCTGTTTATGTTTTCTTTTCTCGCAGTTTTTTTTCTTGTGGACTTTATTGGGGTGAAAAAAGCTGGAAGTCGAAGCGCTTCTCTCACTTATAGAATAGCAAAAGCGTTTAAATAGCGTATTAACTGCACCGCAAAGCCCAAGAAGACCTGAGGAAATGGTTTCCGTGACGCGCCAGAGGGAAAGGTGTAGGAGATACCTACACACGCAGCTCCGCCACGTCCGAGTCAATCAGGAGGAAAAGCTCTGCAGCATTAATCAGATTAAAATGGGCGCCTCTGAGTTCGCGAAGAGGCGAGCAGCCTGAAGCCCCCTTGTCCGACCATGTAAGATGGCTGTACCACGTTCGAGCGCTCCATCCGCTAGGGGGCGCCCACATACTGTAATAGATCCAGCCTCCCTCCTCATTGGCGGCTCGCGCGCTCCGCTTTTCAGCGCTGTGAAATATTTCACTGGACCCCCAAAACTCTAACGGCCCCTGGCGATGCTCAAAGTAGCCCTTGGACGAGCCAGGTTTTCCAATTTGCCCTGACCGTGCAGCCACGACTAGCCACGCGGGACACACTCATTTTCCCCCCTTCACACAAGTTAGAACTGACCGTGAGGCATCTCGGGTAATCGGCAGTCAGGGTATCACACTTGTGCTAACAGGTCACAGGTTGGTCAGTTAAAGCAGTGAAATGTTTGTTTGTTTTTTTCTGATATTTGAGTGGTCGCTTGATGATGTGTGTTGTTTAAGATATTACAGTGATGCTGAGGCCCATGAGAACAATATTCCATTCATTTTCCAGCCGATATATGTACATGTTGATGTACAATACATACTATTATATACAGTATAGGTTATCACCACATTTTAGGGTTTTGGAGAATTAGAATAACGAGTCCATTAAAGTACATTGTGACAATAAAAATATTAATAATAATACTAATATTAATTCTAATAATAATAGCAACAAGAAAAAGTGATTTTTCTTTTGCTACTACAGACTTTAAAAAAGAATATTTGACGCCCATATGAAGCGAATGGCGTCCATCGTGCATAATGAAGCTCTAGAAGCAAATTAAATTAAAATACACACACATATATTACACATACATATATTCTTTTTGCTATAAACGTCACTAATCAAGCATATGTGTTAAGAACCTTTATTGTGTTTTAAGGCTAAATTTATATTTGAGCCAAATTATTATTGTACGTTACAATGAACAAGGACAGGCGCATCACATAACGGCCAATTCAATGAAATCCACTGGGCCAATGTCATTTTAAAAAATACTGAAATTTTTGAAATCCATATGTGCCTTGTGTTGTAATGTAATATGCGTTTAATATAATGTATATTAATACAATGTAAATATGTTTCATATATTGCATTTATTGGTGGCACAATAAAATATGCTAATATGCAAATCACACGCACGCACACATGAACACAATATGTCAAAAATGTATTGGTAAATGCATTATAATGGATTATTCGCCTATGCTGCTGTATAATAAAGGAGTTTACCTGATTTAGATGTAGGCTGGTGTAAGCTGGTGGATACCTAATAAAAGTGATCTCAGATTTGACACTTTGCTTAGCACTGTCGAGGCAAAATATAAGCCAAACAAGACAATACACATAGTAAAGAATGGAAAGCAGAAGTATATATTTTACTAAATAAGTTGGTTTCCAAAAGCTTATTTTGTGCAGCTGATGTACCTCTCACGCAAGAGATATTAGACAGATAATTTCATATTTAGGCCAACAGTGTACATGTTAAATTAAACCCAGACGCCAGAATCCTCTGGGAGAGCAATACAGCACGTCAAGCCTTTCACAATTCTTGGATTTATTTCAAATTACTGATTAAAAATGCGTATTTTGTGATTGTATTATACTGGAATCAACTACGACTCGCTTTAGGACCCAGCAGCTCCTCGACCCTTTTTTTCTCCTCCTGCTCTGGCAAAGCACCAAGTAGCACAAGTGCCGACCAGCCAATAGGGTTCAGGGGGCGGTCCGTGAGCTCTGACCAGTCAAACACAGTCACTTTCCATATATGGCAACTCATCTCCATGGCAACGTGTGCTAAGTTGCAGCAGTCGTGTCAAAGTTCACTATATAGAGAGCTCGGTGAGCTGATCAGAGAGAAAGCATTCTGCCAGCCGAGCGCTTCCAAATCGCGATCACTTCCTAACCTTCCCCCCCTTTTTAACATATTTGATCACTTTGATTCTCTCCTTCTCCTCCTCATTATTTTTTTCTCCGCGCATGAAGGAGGTTCTATAGGTTGTGATCTCCCTCTCTCTCTCTTTTTTGTTTTTATTATCGCCGCTCGCTTGCCGGAGAGTTTGACTTCGCGTTTGACTCGAGCTCGGGCTTCATCCGCGCGCTGGCTGCTAGCGCTACCTCATCCGAAGAAAAAGGAAAGAAGAGCAGCGACATTTTTTGAATCATTTTTCTGCGCCTGTGTGTGTGAGAGTCTGCCAGTTGTTGGTTTTCCTTCAACACTCGCTGGAACTTGGTGTCGCCAGTCTCCTCCACCAGCCGTGTGTGTTGTTTTATCTGTGCTGGTGTGTGAAAGTTGTCGGCCCGTCTCTCGTAGCAGGCTGTCTTCTTTTTAACGCCGTATTTATTTTCCTTTTTTCTTCTTCTTCTTCTTCTCCTCCTTTTTGCCTTGATGGGTTTCCTGGATGGCTGACTGCAGGCGCCCCTGGACTTGGCCTCTAAGAGCAGGACCGCGATTCGGCTCGCCTTCGCCTCACTTCTGACCATTTCTGATCAAGTAGGCTAACGTTCCCTGTTCAGCGGCGTTCACGATCGGTGCAGGATAAACAGCCTCCGCCGTACCGATCCTGCATTATTTATTTGACTCTTCTGAGACTAACAAAATCGTGCTGTGTCTGTTGTTATTGTTATTAGATTTTTTTTCGAGCCTATAACGCCAACACGGAAGACAAAAAGTTTGCCCAACGCTGACTGATAGATATGGCAATGGTAGTGTGGCGAGGCTCCCAGGACGATATGGCTGAGACGCAGGGCGCGCTCTCGTCGCAAGCCCAAGGAGGACTGTCCCTGGCCACGCCGCAGCCTGGCCAGCTGAACCTCGCCGCCTCGCAGGTGGCCCCGCCGACCCCGCAGACCCCGGTGCAGCCGGGCGGCCCCAACGCCAACGCGCAGTCCACGCCGTCCAACCCCACGTCGCAGAGCCAGTCGGACAAGCAGCAGCAGCAACAACAACACATCGAGTGTGTGGTGTGCGGTGACAAGTCCAGCGGCAAGCACTACGGCCAGTTCACGTGCGAGGGCTGCAAGAGCTTCTTCAAGCGCAGCGTGCGCAGGAACCTCACTTACACGTGCCGCGCCAACCGGAATTGCCCCATCGACCAGCACCACCGCAATCAGTGCCAGTACTGCCGCCTCAAAAAATGCCTCAAAGTTGGCATGAGACGGGAAGGTATTGGGATTTTTTTGTTTGTTTGTCTCCTGCTTTGGTTGCTTTTTGCCTCTCTTTCTCTGTCTCATCTCTCTCTCTCCCTCTCTCTGTTATCGTCTTTTGTCTGTGTGTAGTGGGGCTGAATGCATAATGCACGCTACGTTACTCTCTCCCTCTGTCTCCCCTCCACCTCCATGTTCTCCCTGCGTGCTCCTCTTCCCAGGCAGCCCGAGCAAAGCACGAGAAGGAACCGCCTTCGTTAAAGCCCGAGACGGCTCTTATCATAACCCGCCACCCCCACTCTGACTAAGTCGTAGTGGTCGAATAAAGCACACCACGGTCGCGAATTAGCGTGCATCACGCATAGTCTGTTAATCTGCACTCACAAACGTATGCATATGGCGTTCATGTAGCCATGAAACGACGGGATGCATCTGGATTTGAATAATGCCACTGCAGATATGGCGAGCGGACTGTATGGACAGAGAGCGTTAAGCACACACTCGCACATACGTGCACGTTATACAGCCTCCAGATCGAGCACACATTGCCTTAGAGGCCAAAAAGTGGATAAAATGCAGACTAGCCATCATATGTTTGGGTTTGGCCCGGGGTTCCTCTACAGATCCGCTTCTGTTTTAGTTACTGAGAGCAGAAGTGAGTCTCGGGCTAGCTAAGTAGGTTAAGGGTTAGCATCCATGTCTTTCTTTGTGCGGGCATTCGGAGCTGTAGTGTTGTTATTGTCCTGAAACGTAAAACCCTGATCCGTTGACAAGGCTGAAAATGTTCAGCTTTGCAACGTGGTCTGCACACGATATGTCAAGTGATTTATTTTGGGCTAACCGGGGAGCCACTGACTTAACTTGGTCAATTATTTAGGGGGCTGTACAGTGCACTGTATTGTCAAGCTGTGTCATTATGTTTTGAATGTGTGTCACTGAGCAATGACGTTCATACTCAAGCGCGTCATTGAAGTATGGCGTTACTTTGACTTTATTTTACTCTCTTAGCACTTAATGTAAGGCTGCAATGGGGTGGACTATTGATTTGAAAGTTTTTGTCAGCGGTGTGACAGAAGCAGGCTAAAAGGCGAAGACACACTGTTTGTTTCCATGCTGTACATTACATGTATCAATATCTGCTTTTCTTTTCTCTTTTCACTGTTTTCACTGCAGCCGTCCAGAGGGGAAGGATGCCACCCACGCAGCCCCACCACGGCCAGTTCGCCCTGACCAACGGGGACCCGCTGCACTGCCATTCCTACTTGTCCGGATATATCTCCCTGCTGCTGCGAGCGGAGCCCTATCCGACGTCCCGCTACGGCAGCCAATGCATGCAGCCCAACAACATCATGGGCATCGAGAACATTTGCGAACTGGCGGCGCGGATGCTGTTCAGCGCCGTGGAGTGGGCCAGGAATATCCCCTTCTTCCCCGACCTGCAGATCACAGACCAGGTGGCCCTTCTGAGGCTCACCTGGAGCGAGCTGTTTGTGCTGAACGCGGCGCAGTGCTCCATGCCCCTGCACGTGGCCCCTCTACTGGCCGCCGCCGGCCTCCACGCCTCCCCCATGTCTGCGGACAGAGTCGTGGCCTTTATGGACCACATTAGGATCTTCCAGGAGCAAGTGGAAAAGCTGAAAGCGTTGCACGTTGACTCTGCCGAATACAGCTGCTTGAAAGCCATCGTACTGTTCACCACGGGTGAGTTATGCTATTTTATATTTCTTGTATTTGTCTTATTTAATTCAGCCGGGCAGCTTTATGCTCATGTAGGTTTGTATTACCAAAATGGCATCAGCTTAATTCGTCTTAATATTTTATTTCTGACATTTAAAATCGAGCACGTTAGGTTTGGGAATGGAAGTAATAATTGAGGGGCTGCAGTGTTATTTTTTATCCCTTAAAATTAAGCAGTCACTAAATTGTGTTGCAACGCTTGTAAATAAATATTTCCAGTATTTATTTTGAGAGAAAAAATAAAGTCCATAAAATGTAGCAGTCACACAGAGTTAGGCTAACTGAAAGGAAAGGAGTATTTATGTTTACATCGTTTTGTTAAAGCTAAGCTAAGGCCTACAGACCACGTAGCCTACTGAATGTAAAATAAATAATGTAGACTTTAAAGTTATACACACTTATTGGCAGACTAAAAACACAGAATTATGGACGTGTAAATACTGTCAGAATTTAAAATACGTAAATAAAGGAGAGGAAGTGTTCACATGGAGGTGGTGTTTTCGCTTCGTTTTGAAATATTTACCATTGCCATAATTTGACGTTTAGGCCCAATCAATTATTTGTGTTTATTTGGAATGACAGATATTAATGATGTCACGCTTGGTGGGGGAGGGGTGATGAGCCGCCTGGTAGGAAGAGGAAGAAAGGCCTAATGCTCTATTTACACATATTTAAGCACAACTTTCCGCTGGGAGCTCGATGCTTTAAAATTGATATATTGCTCCGAGTTAGGACACGTCCAAAAAGCCTTGATTAGTTCAATTGTGCTTCTTTGCGGAGACATTTATTTCCATGTGCTTTTTAAAAAACGTTCCCAAGTCTTCCTTGTTTTGTTGAAGGGGGGGGGTCTAGGGATCCGAGACACATGCTGGACTCGCTCCAGAACTGGGTCATGACCCCTCACTTCCTTGCTTTATTTGTGCGTTACAGATTTAAAGCGAGCGATTGCACAGTCCTCAAACACTACAGCGAATATGTCCTTAAGTAAATGTGTGATCGAATGATCGTTTAGACGTGTGTGTACAATGAAGGTGTAGAAGCTGCGGGCTGTTTATGAATTACGCCATGACACTAAATCACTTCCTCGGGATTCCCAGTGTTTTTATTTTTGTTAATAAGAGTAGTAATTATATATTCATTTAAACACCTTGTTGTAGTGCTGAAATTCAGCTTCCTGCAGGCTTCAGGCCTACGCGCTACATTGTGTTTTAGTACATTTTGAATAGCAGAGTGTTTTAAGGACACAATGATGGCAGTGAACGTACAATGGGCTAGATTTTCGCTCTGGCCTTATTGTGCTGAAGTGTTGGCACCAGGGCGAAATCTGCCAGCTTGCCGAACTACCTGAGAATTGAAGTGGCCTTTCACTTGGTGGTGTCTTGAAGTATAGTGCGGGGTCAGGTCAAGCCCCCTGCGTGGAGTGTGGGCCCAGTTCAAGAAAAATAAACCTTTACACCCACTTAGCCTAGATTTCGCCCGCATGCTTTTGAATAACGTAATTCCTGGCGTGGATTGATCTTGGATTTCTAACTTTTTTAACTGTCTCTTTTCTCCTCTTCTTCTACTTTTTCTAATTAGGTTGTTCTACCATCTCCCTATAATCCAGAGTCAGTGATATGTTATGGGATTTTAGTATATATACTGTGATCAATCTGTGTACAATTATGTCATAATATAAACCCAATAGTTTCACACATGATTTTAGGGCTGCGTTATGCATTGTAATACTTAGTGTATTATTGCAGGCCCAGTACAGACGTCTTGCACGGGTGCCCAGCAGGCAACACGTTAACCATGAACGCTAGACTGAATTTGACAGATCTATGACGTCGTTTGATAGCCTGGACGTGCTTGTGTTTTTATGACTGCCCCTGCAATGATACCCTGCGTGTGCCCACACCGAAGCAGTATAAAAGCTGAACGACTTTGGCGTATTGGCAAAACGCAGGCCAGCATTTTAGTGCAACATGCACCACTGTGATCGATGCCCAATGCAATGGAACGTCTCGAGACCAGGCTGCAGTGAATGTAACCCAACATTGTCTTTGTCTTTTCCTCTATAGATGCTTGTGGTCTGTCAGACGTGGCCCATATCGAAAGTTTGCAAGAGAAGTCCCAGTGTGCACTGGAGGAGTACGTTCGGAGCCAGTACCCCAACCAGCCAACGCGATTTGGAAAGTTATTACTACGCTTGCCTTCTCTTCGCACAGTGTCCTCATCGGTCATAGAGCAATTATTTTTCGTCCGATTGGTAGGTAAAACCCCAATTGAAACCCTCATCCGGGATATGTTGCTTTCGGGGAGCAGTTTTAACTGGCCTTACATGTCGATTCAATAAGCAGAAGAAGCGATCAAAGGGAAGCTGTGACTACAATAGTTAGTGCTTCTTTTGTAGAAGGAAACGGCTGTTACACGAGTTTACTTTCACCAAGAATAAAAGAGACGTTTTCATAAATGACTGTGAACTTTAAAAAGAATTCGAGACATTCAGTGAACTTTCAAAATCCAGATTGCTCCCAGTGTCATTCTGAACAACTTGTTCTTATGCTTTTTATATAAAAAGGAAAAAAAGAAAGAAAGAAAACGAAAAAGGGACAAAAAGAATAAAAGGACAAACACGTACAAAGGATTATGATAATCCTTTTTTGGGGGAAAAGGAAACTATAAAGTGCATTAAAGCGATAATTTGGTGAAATTTAGGAGAAAAGAAAAAAGTCCATTTTCTTTTTTTCCCAAATGGCTATACTGTCCTGTGTCCATGTACCTAGAGCTGTTTTGTAATTTTTTTCTATTGTTCCCTCTTTTCTGGTTCCAAACCGGCCTATGTGATTCTGTAGTATGCAGTTTTTTTTTTTGTTTTGTTTTTATTTTCTAATAACCACGACTTCTAAACCAATTGAGTTATGTTAAGACATTCTTTGAGAATTAAAAAAGGAAATCTACAGCAATATAGGACAAGGTTATTCTTAAATGCTGCAAACGCACTTACTCTTTGATATCCCCTTAATGAACGGAAGTAGGGATTTGAGGACTTCAGGTTTGAGCTATCCACACAGATGATCAAACCAGTCCATTCAAAATGGCCAGATTAGACGTAACACACCAGGGTGTCCCTGTCCATGCCACTATGTTCTGTGTATTTTTCAGACACCACCTGAAGTTCTAAACTTGACCACATTTGAGCTGTTAGCACTGAACAGCTGTTAGTCAAGGTTCTTGTTGGGCTTCTCCACTGCTCACTAGGCTGTAGTAATTGGTGAAACATGGTTTACTGTAAACTGACAGAACAGATCACTGGGTTGGAAAGTAAAAGTTCACTTTGCGGAATAGTTGATATCAATAGTTTTAAAGCATCCTGGGCTGTTTTGAAGGTCTGCGAAGTGAGGAAGTCTTTTTTCATTACAGAGCAGCAGTATTAATTAAGATATCTGGAAAAAAGTCTCCCAAACCCTTCAAGCATTAAAGTGCCTGTAAACGCGCAAAAATCAACTGGTTTGTTGTTTCAACGTTAGGCTACAGACAACGTGGGGAACACCTTTCAATTTCACAACTCAGTCTTATGATTGTGTATTTCACTTGAAATAAAAAGAACGACAAGGGTTAGAGGCAGTATTCTTGTAAATATATAGGTCAATTCATTTCAAGGACTTTTTTCTTATACAAAGTATATGTGATTAAGAAAAAACTGTGGTTGCCATTTTTTCGGTAAAAAAAAAAATGTCTTCAAAATGAGTGGCAGACTTAGCTAGTAGCACTGAAAGTTCTGTTTGTAATGTATATACATATTAAGACAAATGTTTTTCTTTTCTTTTCTTTCTTTCTTTTTTCATGTATTTAGACTGTGAATGCATGGCCACAGGTCGCTAACCTATTTTACCTTTGATATATATAAATGTAAATGTTTTTGACTGTATAGATATAATCTGTGCATTCAGTACACTAGCCCTTGTATTTAAAAAAGGACAAAAAAGAAAGAAACAAAACGTTCAATAATAGGCTAAGACTTTAACAGGGTGAGCTGGTTTGGAAAGGGGTGGCTATTTTGACTTAGTGTTCCTGCTCCTTTTCGGTCTGTAACAGATGCCTTGTGTGTGTATGTGTGAAAGCTTGCAATTTCGTCCTTGTTCTGAGGCTTTTCTTCAACACACAAGACACCATGTTGTGGTTGGATAAAAAGGGATCATATTGTGTAGTTGATTCGAACAGTTATCTCGGGCTGTTCCCATTGCCACATATGGACCAGAGAATGATACATGATTGTAATTATGAACAGTTTAAACTGACCCACGTTTTTATATAAATATATAAGAATATATTACTGCAGGGTATTGATAACGTATAGATACTTTTTTATTATTATTGATTATTATTAATTGCAAGTGATATACGTGAGTGTGTGTGGAAGTTTATAGTTGAAAAACAATTCTTGTTTGTTTGTGTTAGCTTATTGTAAACAAGCATTCTGCTGTAAATTTGTTCTTGGTATTAAATTATAATTTATGAATTTGAAATCAAAAGCCTTGCCATGTTTGTCATTTTGTGGGTTGTTGGTCAATCAGCGACTTAAAGGGGGGATGTGTGTTTGGTGGGTTACACTGTTAATGGTGTGTGTGTGTGTGTGTGTGTGTGTGTGTGTGTGTGTGTGTGTGCGTGTCTGTGTGTGTGTGTTGCTATCTGTGTGTGGTAAAGATTGAGAAAAAAAGCGGGTGGCTTCGAAGTTTGGCATACAAATGGTCGAAGCTCTGTCTAACAGTGGCTATAATAACACTAGAGCAAGGCTCGTTTGGAGTGCACTATTTTGTTTTGATTTCTCCTCTTGCTTTCTGCGTTTTGAATGCATTTCTAAGAACCACATGCTGCTGAAATATCACGAGTCCTTGGGTGAACTCGACTGCTCGCATGTCTTCTTCCATGTGGAAACTCTCTGGTCTTCTTCACACGCGTCTGAATTAGCAATGAAACGCAACACTGCACATCTGAACGGGCTTACATGTCAAATGCTGCCATCGTCTGTTTTGAGCGCGGAACATGACAGAGAACGACAAACAGCCCGGTGTTCCGCGCGCACAACTTCCTGTTCACTTCCACAAGTCCGTCCTCAAACGACTCATTTCCACCTATTTCAGCTCAGAGGAGCCCGGCCGCGTACAAGCTTCCCTCAGAGCTGGCGCTAACTTGCTGTCCTATTAGTTGAGTCAATATGGCGTCTTGCAGTCCAGTGCAAGTACAGCTCCTCGGAGCAGAGCTCTGGTTCCTAATAGAAACCACATTGCTGAGAGCAAAGACCCCCCTCCACCCACACTGGGGACCTCAGGAAAACTTTTTCCTGACACAAATACAACCGTTTCGAACCCTTTCTGCCGCCCGAACCGAGAAACCAAGCTGGACTTTTAATGAAATGGACTCTAATTTTCATTTGGCTTTATTGAGTCAAACTAACTCAACAAACTCAAAGTTTTTCATATTTGTACAGCGATGTATCTCGCTCGCCTCCTGCATATATTCCCAAACGCTTGGTATAGGCCTAATAATAATAATAATAATAATAATAATAATAATAATAATAATAATAATAATAATAATATACTTGCATACACACTAAATAAATATAATAAATGCTTTTTATACCTATTAAGGAGTATTTACTAACACTAGGATAATTTATTTAATAAGCGTACTGCTTATACTACTACTACTACTACTACTACTACTACTACTACTAATAATAATAATAATAATAATAATAATAATAATGATAATAATAATAATAATAATAATAATAATAATAATAATAATAATAATAATACACTGGCTTTCCTAGACGTGCTAGCATTTAAGCTTATTTAATTTCATTTTCTTTTTTTGGAGTTATTTCACATTTCTTTCATTTCTTTTGAGCTAAATGTTTATAATGTGGAATTACTTAAGTTTCACCCAACAGATGTGAGAAGTTCAGGTTTGGTGTAATTCATTGATACTTTTGACAAATGATGGTCGAAATTGACTGATTGCCGTGTGTTGGTCATTGTAACGTGGCCTTGCGATCTGCGATTGATTACGAGCCTTCAGTCTGAATATAGGCTTAGTTGTTAAGCGCAGTGTTTTCTTATATTATTCTCTACTTCATGATTTTACTTATTATTTAATTATGTAATTTCTGTAATTATTTTAGTTCTATATCAACATATTTGATGAGCTGCTGTTGTTTATATATATATATATAAGTTTAAGTTTATAATCTACGTCAGTAATATTTACAAATGAACAGAACTTAAGCATATGATTAAGTGGAAACTAGGTCTTTTATGTCTAGTTTTAAGGCAGGTTGGTGTCTTTGCTCGAGTCACCGGGTAAAGTGATTTGGATCAGGGCTTCACCGCCTTGATGTTAGTTGACAGAGCGTGTGTTGAGGCTGAACTCTATAATTTGCACTTCTGTTCTTTTATTAGCGTTGGACACCGAACTAATGAGGTCTCCCTCCGTACAATGTCACTTTTATTTATTTCCTCCTGGAAAAAATACACATTGGGATTCGGTTGCCTAAACGAGCCAAAACAACGTGATTTCTAACTGCTTCTGCATTGATCCACCCAATCCTGTCCATCAAATGGAGCGTGTTAGGAGATGTATTGATACGTTTGCCTACAGGAGGCTATTGTTTTCTTAAGAGGCGACTTTAAATATATGTGCAAAAAGAGAGCATCCATCACCCATTGCCTTGGCCACTGCTGTACAGTTCCTTCATTTCAGCAAGTTAATATAATTATCGGGCTCACATAAGTGGTTGATACGGCTAATGCAGATCAATATCCCTATTAGAATTGGCGCAGTTCATATCTTTATATATTAATCTGAAATAATTCACTGATGTCTCAATGCAAACACGTGCGTTAATATTCGAGTGGTTTGAATAGTGAACGAGTTTAACACAAAGTTTGATTTAGGTGGCGGAGAGTGTTTAGTGTCTTCTCCTCCGTCGCCTGGACTCTCTATTAAAATCCATCATGGCTTTAATATGCATCATGCAGTAGGCCCATGTTATTCTTATGATGAGCTCAGCTCGATGGAGGAAGAGCCGGCAATCGGTTTCCATAGCGACCCCAAAGAGATAATAGGCACAGCCTAGTACCCCCTCCACACACACACCACCACCACCTCATACACACGCACACACCCCAAAACCTACACTTTTAACAGTGTTTGTATTGTTGATTTTTGTTTTGTTTTGTTTTGTTTTGTTTTTTGTTTTGTTTTTTTGTTTTATTTCTTAATCTGGCACCAATTGAAGATGTTACGATATTTTAGTTTCTACAGTTTACAGCGTCCACGTGAAGCTCGGTTGGATGAAAATGCAAACAAGACACACTTTTAGACCTGGGAATGCCCCCTCCTGTTGTAGAAAATAGGCGGCCTGTCAAGAGATGTTTGAAGTGTTCAGGACAGCCATCCAGTGATGTTTGATCCAGAGCGCCGGTGTTTAAGACAAATATTAGCCTAGATCTCTGTCTCCTTATATAAAGCAGTTGTTATATGATTTGGTTACATATCAGTAATCTTGATCCTCATCCGCTGTTTTTATTATTATTGTTTCACATCAGCTAATCTTGATTCGGTTTTTATCAGGAGAGCATAAATCGAATCATAAATAGCTTGCTGCTGCTTCTTCAATACTCTCTTCTCAAATGCTTTCTGAAATGTGCCCTATGTGCGTTTCAACTGTCCGTCAGAGCTATCTTTGTTATTTTGAATAAAGTGCTTTAAAATGGACTTGCTGCTCTCGGCTCGGTGGGTTCCTCTCTCTAAATGTTAGAAAATTGTGCCATCTACCCGCTATTCACAGAACTGTCACTTCCAGGACCTCCCGAGACCTTGAGCCAACTTGCACACAAAGGAAGACTGAGGGGGTTGGTGAGATGCTTCGCGGTGTATAGCCAGCCCGCCCTGGCCTAAAACAGGCATTAAACAAATAACACTAAAGATTCCCAGCTTGATATATGGCGTTCGTGGCCGCCTCCAAGTAGTTTTGCTCTCCAACAGCATCCAACCTCATAACTGAGACACTGCCTGACATCACCAGGCATGTGTAAACAACTGCATGCACCTTTTACCTCCACCCCACCCCACAAAGCTGAGTATGCATTGAGTATGTTTTTTTGTTTTGTTTTGTTTTTTTTTTTTGTTTTTTTTTGCATATCAAATTATAAAATATGTAATATAGTGTGTATATTGATGCTGCATTTCGTGGCTGTTTACAATGAGTTGCACACCGTCCATTTAAGTTTAAATATCATTTCAAACTCGTGCATAAAATGTATTTATTTATTTATTTATTTATTTATTTATTTATTTATTTATTTATTTATTGTATGAATGTCTGTCTGTCTGTCTGTCTGGCTGGCTGGCTGGCGTTTGAGCAACTATATGAGTTTCTCCCAACCCTACTTTTAACGGGATTCGGTAAGAAGCATATACCCAAAACACCCAAAAAAATTCAGTTTTTTTTTTACCCCAGAGCTAGAACAATTATGGTGTTGTTTGTGTGTATGCACCAACACTACTGAACTGAACAGCGAGTTTTTACAGCTGATGAAGTGCATGTGCCCATCACTCTTCTGTTCTTTAAATCAGGCACCACACAGTTTAATAGTCAGTGAACGCTTAGTTTAAATAATCAAGAGCAGAAGAGCAGACTGTGATGCAATTGGTTCCTCACCACCATCTTGTATTTA
>BRDA01072601.1:0-2500 GCA_036984385.1 Crenuchus spilurus | reverse complement strand
GTACCGAGAAACACACACACACACAGAGAGAGAGAGAGAGAGAGAGAGAGAGAGAGAGAGGTTCTTAAAAATTGTAGTAGTTTATTACTTTATTACTTTACATGTCTGAAACAGTTCAGATGGAGCAATCTCCAAATGTTGGCTTGGAATAAGGTCAGTACTGCCCACAGCAGTTCAGAAGAAAACTTAATATATATATATAATCAGTTTATCAACATAAAAATTGGTTATAAACCATAGGGTTATCAAGTAGAAGAAGGCATAAGGCAGCAATGCACAATACAAATTAGAGATAAAAAAGATATATCAGATTAAAAAATAATTTCTTTCTGAGCTTTAATAAGACAAAATAAAAGTAAATAAAATGGACAGAAGAATAATTCAAACATGAAAAGTCTGTTTTGCTACATTAATATTATTGTCTGTCTGCTCAAAATATTTTGCGTAACACAGAACAAATTGGAGAACTGCCACCAACCCAGAACTTCTCTCTCTCTCTCTCTCTCTCTCTCTCTCTCTCTCTCTCTCTCTGTCTCTATCTGTCTCTATCTGTCTCTCTCTCTCTCTCTCTCTCTCTCTCTCTCTCCCCCCCTGTGTGACCGAAGGCGTTAGGTTGGAAACGTAAAACAGCGCGTGACAGCCTGGTTTCAGTGAAGCTCGCGAGGTGCAGCGTTGTGGTGTTTATGTTTTTTATATAATTTTTGCTCATGTTCACTGTGGGGTATTTTGTGTGTATGCACATAATAAACACTTGTGCTGACCGGCAGAGGTGTGAATCTGAGAGCTTTTCTACCAAATGAAGTGGCGGCAGAGAGAGAAATAAAGAGATGTGCAGCTGTCAGGGGTCAGGCGGGCTGAGATTGCTTCCAGAGATCTTTTGAAAAAATCACACGTTTGAAGGCTTAGTGCTGCTGCCTTCGCATTTCAAGTTCAGATCAGTGAAATAAAGAGAGAGAGAGAGAGAGAGAGAGAGACAGACAGACAGACAGACAGAGAGAGTGAGAGAGAGAGAGAGACAGAGAGAGACAGAGAGAGAGAGAGAGAGAGAGAGAGAGAGAGAGAGAGAGAGAGAGAGAGAGAGAGAGATCACAATATAAGAAAAGGGTTGAGAGATTTTGGAAGACTCCAGACAAGCTGGTGTCTTGTCCACAGAGAGGTAAAGGCGGGGGATATCTTCTTTTTAAACATTTTAATCATTTTAAACTTTCTAACTAGCCTACGTGTCACACAATTAAAGGAACAGTGTCTCTAATTACGCCGTGCCTCGTTGGGTCTGTGTGGGCGTTTTGAAGGGTGAGAAAAGAAAAGAACCCAAACTGAGCTGTGAATGTGCTCTAATGAGATATACCTGAGCAAATACAGCTCCCTGCCTTCTCCTCTAATAGCCGTTTCATATGTTCTCTGTGTTTTAGATTTTGTGTTGTGACACACCTTGCTTTTAAAAATGCCTGACGCACTGATATTAATACATTTTACTATTTATATACTCAAAAGAATGTTTTTAAACGAGAAGGTTGTATAATATGATGATATACAAAATATGACATAATATAACAACATAATATGACAAATTCAAAAGAGTATGCACATATTATTATTATTATTATTATTATTATTATTATTATTATTATTATTATTATTATTATTGGTGGTAGTAGTAGTAAGTGACCTCAAATCGATTCTTTGTGACCATTTGTTAACTGCATAACTGCACTTATTGTATCCATCCATCTTGTCCATCCATTTTTAAGTAAACTGGGTCATACATACATACATATACACACACAAGTCAAATTTTTGAATCATCCAAACTGAAAAATATAAAATTAATTAGTAACCAAAAAAGTGTTAAAACAAACAAGAAAATGTTTTATATTTTAAGTTCTTTAAAGTAGGCACCTCTTGCTTAGATGACAGCTTTCTTGACATTTTCTCAGTCAGCTTTATGAGGTAGTCACCTGGAATTGCTTTGTTTGTTGTTGACAAGCTGTGCCAAGTCAAGAGTTCAATACTTGCATTTCTTGCCCTCTTAATATGTTTGAGACCTCAGTTGTGTGTCTACTTTGAAGAATCTAAAATCTAAAACATATTTTGGTTTGTTTAACACTTTTAAGATTTCTTCATGATTCATTATGTGTACCTTCATAATCTGGATGATTTCACTATTAATTTACAATATAGGAAAAATATATATAAAGTGACTATATATATACACACACACACACACACACATTTGGAACATTAAGCTGTTCTGTACTGAGATTAAGAGAGCCAATGAAACGAATTAAAAGCTCTGGGTGTGATTTATGAGGCGCTCTGGGCGCTGACACTGCCATTACGGTTTCGCTACATTTATTTGTGTTATCTGTAGAAGGAAAAACACGGGAGACCAAGTCTAAGGGAAATGGATTATGGCCTCCTTATTTTCTGATACTGACCGTGATCAAGGCGGAGTTTATGTGTGTACACCTGCAATCACACACACACACACACACACACA
>BRDA01072600.1:0-24433 GCA_036984385.1 Crenuchus spilurus | reverse complement strand
TGGATTATGGCCTCCTTATTTTCTGATACTGACCGTGATCAAGGCGGAGTTTATGTGTGTACACCTGCAATCACACACACACACACACACACACACACACACAAGCTGCAGCTAAACTTCACAGCTCTGAAAAAAGTTCACAGTCTTTAGTACATTATGTATTTCCTCTGTTTATTATAGGAGAGTGTGGGATATGCAGGGAGGTGTGATCCTGGCTTAGAAATATTAGTTCTGATTAATGAACTGTACATGAGCTGCTGCTAAACTAATCAGAATGATAGATAAATAGACAGACAGACAGACAGATAGACAGATAGATAGATAGATGTTCTGTGTATAAATTGAGTAGTTGTTTTAGTTTCAGATAGGCTACAGGTACTTTTCATTAATAGAAGCCCGGAAAATATCCGTGTTGTTTCAACTTAAAAAAGTTAGTGTCCATGCTGCCTTAAAATTTTAAGTTAGGTAAACTCAGGAAGTGTAGTTAGTAAACATGAAATATTGAGTTATCACAACAAATTCAGTGCTTGGTAGTCATACCAACTACAATATTTAAGTTAGGTTAACGACAGGACAAGTTCATTTTTTACAGTGTATAAAGATAAAATGTGAGATTTTAGGAGTTTCCTAAATTTGTTAAATTGTTCCTTGTTTCCATTAACCTTTTAAAAAATATTGTTTGTAAAAATTGTTGTAAAAATGTTTTTTATTAATAGGTAAAATACTCTACTAAAATACCCAGCCTGACTTGAATGGTTCTAACACCACACCAGGTTTCTAAAATTCCCTTAATTTGAAGAAAGAAGGTTCCTATAGGATTTTAGAGTATTTTTAGAGTAGTTCAGTAGTTATTATAATAAAATTAGTCAATGTATTATAAAAATATGAATCCTTATAGTGCGACTACAATTATATTTAAGGTGGTAAGCATTAATTCGTAATGATAAATGTCATTTCATAATTTTGAAGCTTCCTACACGTCTACACATATGCAAGCTCACTTGTTCATATACGAACATTAATAACATGATACCTGTAGGTGAAGACTTTGATGAATGAATAAGCTAGTAAAAATAATAAATGGTTAAACATATGCTCTCGTTTTAATGTTAGATTAATAAGACCTTCAGACCTACAGGAGTGTTGACAACTGTTACAGGCAAAACCTGAGCCATCTGTGGAACGAAAAAAAAAATTAATAAAGCAAAAAATAATAATAAAATAACCAAAATTATATGAAGAATCGTGCAAATGCTGCCAAAACCAATCATATTCTTTTAAAAAAAGATGGTCCATAAACTGTTCTTTAGTTTAAAAATGGTTCTATATAGAACCATGTACATTCAAAGAACCTTTCTCGTGGATAAAGGGTTTTTTTCATGGTGAAAGGGTTCTTCAAATTTGTGAGGAATGTGTGAATAGTTATGCTGTTGATACGATGTCAAACTTGTTATAGTAGGAGCCTATTTTGGTGCTACATAGAACCATTTCAAAATGCTTCTATATATAACCATCTACATTACATTCTTCATCAATCTGAAGAACCCTTTCATCATGAGTGTTCATGCAGAACCATTTTCTTTACTAAAGAACCCTTGAAGAACTGTCCTTTTAGAGTGTACCTTAATTCGAACTTTTAATATACATACTGTATACCCCCGCCCCTTTTTTCTTTCAGCGACCCTCTGACATATCCCCACATATGGCTTTTGCACGATATGCCACCAGTCTCGCTCCTGAGGCGCTGCCATTGGTTTGACAAGTCTATTAAGGGGATGACAGGCGTAGAAGGCCATTTACACCGCGGCTCGCCCGGCCAGACCTGTCCCGACACACGTGAAGATGGAGACGTGGACTCTGACCCCCCTGTCACTGTTCCCATGCACGACTTACTTTTGATATTTTGATAACATCAGAAAGGCTTTTGGAGCTCCCTCAGTACGCCTTCACATTGAATGGCCCAGCCATGTTCTACTGTTCTCCTTCAAAATCACTCTCAACACAACTAGCCTACGCTTTGAATGACTTGGAATGGACGCCTCTTGTTATCTCACATGACAAGTGTGATATGAATATTCACTCCTTGAGTTTTTTTTCTTTTCTCTTTTTTCCAAGCCTAAATACCCCCTACCTTTTCTGCCCCCAAAGCAATATCAATATATCTCCTGTTATGGCAGTGACAGGCGCCATTATTTCATGTTTTTTCTTGTCTAGAACACAAATTCCCCCTTTATATGTATAATCATTAGAGCCTTTGGATAGGAACACACACGCCTTTCTAAAAAGGACCCTCTGCAGGGAGAAGGGGGCTTTTGTCCCTCCCAAATATGACTAAAGCACTTCTTTCTTTACCTTTAGTTCAAAGACTCGACGAGGTAACAGCAACGACATGACTTTATCAGTGATGCTCAGTTTTGACAGAGTTCAATACCGAGAATGAAATGACGTGGCACAAAATGACAAGTCGTCACGAGGAGGTGAAGACTGAGATGAAGAGAACCCTCTAAGGTTTTGGCATCGTCCTCTCATTCAAACATGTTAACACTACAACATCTAACTTTGTGAACAAACTTAAGTGCCATCGTGTCATCTTTAAAAAGTTGGTTCTTCCAGGGTTATTAAGTAATAAAATGTTCTATAGAACCACGAACACTCAAAGAACTATTCTCCTGGATAAAGGGCTCTTTCCATGGTTCTTCAGATTGATGAGGAATGTGCTGTAGAAGGTACAGAATCTTTTTGAAATTGGTTCTATATAGCCCCCAAATGGTTCTGTTGTAGTTATGAAGTCAAGCTTGTAATAGAGGAATCGTTTTTGGTGCCGTAAAGAACCATTTTCAGGAAGGTTTTGTTTATAACCATCTACAACACATTAATCGTTCTTCCATCTGAAGAACCCTTTCACAGTGGAAAGAACCCTTTGGGTTCTTTTTTCTTTACTAAAGAACCCTTATAGAATTATCTATTGTAAGGGTGCCAGAAGGTCGTGCACTTCTTGAAGTTTCCTCCATGAACAATAAGCAGTCCGAAGGCTTCTTAGCAATCAACAATGAATGTTTTGAAACTTTGTCTGATAATGAATTTCTTTGCTTAGCTGTTCCACTTAGGCTTTAATTTTTATGAAAAGTTTTAACTATTCTCTATTATAAGCCAGAATTAACTTTGTCATGCAATTAATACGAAATGAAGAAACATAAGAAATTTGTTTATTTCAGCTTATTTGTTGATGTTTTCACAACCACTATTCAAGATAGTGTTGACTGCTTGGGTTGTATTAGAGGATGTGGTCAGGACCCTACAATCGAGGGATAACTTGAACAAATCTGTGTGGAGTATGTGTCGGGAGATGTACTAATACATACTAGTCAAATTTTTCATTCAATGTTTTTATTTTTTTTTTTTTCCTACATTGTTAATTAATACTGTATATCTGTACTATGAGGAAACACATAAGGAATCATGTAGTAAACCTAAAAGTGTTTAAAAAACAACATTTGTTTTAGATTTTAGATTATTCAAAGTATGCACAAATGATCTTAAACACTTCAAGAGTGCAATAAATGCAAGTAATTATCCTTTGACAACTGTTAACTGAAAGTCATTCCAAACTTCTGTCTGGTACTGTATTATAATTCATCTCCATTTTCCACCTGTTAAAACTTCGGTGGAAACAAAAAAGAAGACCCCATCTTTTCAAAATGTTCACAAGTTGGTAAGCAGTGAAATGCAGCACCTTGAGACAGGAATGAGACCCCATCTGCCCTCCTTGTGCCTCCATCCCGGGACTGTGTTGTTCAAATAGCCAAAACACGGGGACCCCTTGCGGACACTAAGTGTTGCGAAGCTCTGATCTGTGCCATGACAGGGCACTCGAACAATATTAGTCTGTTGGACATGCTGGCCAAGCTGCCACTTTCAATTTGCCCATGACCTCTTGGCCAAAAAATACGGGGGGAGAAGTGGCAGAATGTAGGAGTGAGAGCTGGTATTATTGGCCTGACAGCTTCACTCATCTGGAAGTAATGCAAAATGCAATTCATATTTATACTCCATGACCTTGTGCTGGAAGAACTTTGGTACCTACAGACCTGCCGACGACGGGAAGGGGAATAGAGAACAGATCACTCCGCAGACGGAATTTGTCAGAAATGCTGCGTTCCTGGTCATTAAGGTTTTACGAAGCATAAGTCATGGTTTAGTGGTGGGAGGACAGCTCGCTGATGGGTTGAGTAGCCAACAATTAGGTCAGTGCTGTCGTTGCGGAGGCAAAACAAGGGGTTGACAAACTGTCCTCACCAAGACAACAGAGGAGTGTCTTAAGTTTTGTGACATCAAACAGGAAGGAGAAATTTGTGGAATGAAAATTTAAAAAAGAAAAGTGTTTCATTAATAAAGTCACCAAAGAGGTGTTTTACAAACTACTTGTAGTGTTTTACAATCTACTATGTGTCCAAAAACAGGAAATTCGTGAAAAAGTTAATTTGTGTTCATAATTGAATTCACAAATCCAGACTGTCATTTTATATTCTTTACAGATGTGACCTATTTCAAGCCCCTTTTGTTGATACTCTGAGGAGTAATTTGCTAGAAATGAAAGTATCTTCATTCTAATAAATCTAATATATTCTGGATTTTGTTTTTCATTGTTATCCTGATCAATAATAAATCTAATTCATAACTTGTAATGAATGGAAAATGTGTCAGTTTACCATTTTGCATTAAATTATGAAAAAAAAAACGTTTCCCACTATTCTATTTTCGGTGACACTGTATGAGTTGACATTTTTAACCATAATCACTAGACCATTGTCCGAGATTTGTCTACGACAAGCCAAAACAACACTATTAATATCTGTTCAATCTGTGAGTTTTTTCTATAGTGTACATTTTTGTATATAACCACTCAAATATTTTGGAGGCGCCCACAATTCCACTTTTATTTCAAAGGAAATTAATTTTTGTTTTAGTCGTTTTGAGATATGGTAAAATCCACAAGCGCTACTTCTCCAGGTTATCAATCTTCTATGGTAGAAGGGCGACGTAAGACAGTGTTTCCATGTTTTAGTTTAAGTGTCTCCCACAAGTTGCTGATGGTAAGTTTATGCTTAACTGTTAACTCTTTGCAGCTATGGTGTATAATAAGAAATATTAATCTATAAACAATATCGATAAACACTAAATATTTGAATAGGACACATCTGTCCTTAAACAACCCAAAATAAGCATTCATAAACAACATAATAATGTCAATTCACAAATTACATCAATAAGCACAATCTAGAATATATGTGCAAGTATGTTTAAGTATGAATTCGAAGATAATAAGTATACCAGCAGCAATGCTAGCTCGAATTCACTATATATCTACTTCCCATAACGTCATGTGCAACATATATGCTAAACTTCTGATGGAGAGTAAACGACTAAAGACAAGCTCTATAAAAAGTAAAATAATTGTAGTGTTTGTAAAACATTTAAAACAACTACAATAAATGCAAATAAATATAAATACAGTGAAAAGTTACAATAATGCCATGTTATTCAAAATGTAAAATTCTGAATATTTTTTCAAAAAGTTTTTTATTATATCATTTAATTCAAAATGTAAACTTTCATACATTTAGCTGATCAGTATAGCTTAAAGTTCATGAGTTGCCAATCAAGCACAATAATGTAATGGTCAATAAAACATTTGATTTTGTTATAAGTTCTGAAAAGGGAATCGACATAAAGCTCGTCAGCAGCAGGAGAAATCTCCTGGCTGTGTTGACTTTGGATTTAATAAAACAGTACACCAACACCAGCAGATGACACCATCACTGACACCTTCAGACAACTTGGATTCTGTGACTCTTCCTCTATAGGAACTTGATGTCCAAATGAAATGCGAACTTGGCTGTCATCTAAAAAGAGGACTTCAGAGCACTGAGCAAGTTTCCTTTACCCAGGTAAGACACGCCGGACACTGGCTCTGTTTCAGGTGTGGCTTGAAAGTATAGGAAGTTGCGGCAGTTGTAACCTGAAAAAAACGATATGTTATTTGACAAGTAATTTTATCAAACTTGAAATTGAATATTCTAATAATTTAAAATGCTCTGCGATTTTCGCGACTTATAAACCACACAGATAAACTTTAAAAGAAAAAACAGGCTTGAAATAAATACAATATGAAATATGTTGGTTAATGTGTAATGAGTGTACATTTTATTTACATAATGAACAAAAATTAATATCATATAAAAAATGTATACATACAGATATAAAATATATGTCTCTGTGTATGTTTTTGCTCCTTTTAGAGTGACTGGTATACTCTGTAAGAGAACTAAGGCTCAGTCTTCTAAAAATAATCACTGTGTGTCGATGTCCATACATACAATTTTTTAGCCATATAAGTCAGGCCGACCAAACACAAACCGCAAATAGAACTGTCCTGGAAAGTATCAAAATAATCTAAAATCATAGGATTTGACTAGCTGCAGTCATATTTGGGCTGTAAATATCTGATGTTGAGCCACACTATGGCTATGCAGCGTTATTTATGACTATAAAAAGGAATACATTAGACAGGGATGAGTTGTGTGCCAGTACTTATTCAAACACTGCTTGAGCATCATTCAAGATACAGAATGAGACCAAAGAAAAGACTGTCTGAATGAATGGTGCCTCCATACATTACACTCCTCGGGAAGGATTGGAGCGTTAGAACAAACCCCATAAACACTGTCAGTTAGTGGTAAAGATCCCCCCCCCTATTTAATCCACAGTCCTTGTCCCTTGCCTGCCCTTATAATCCCCTGGCATGTGCTAGTGACATCACATGGCTACTGGCTCCAAGTTCCCGTCCCCCTGCAACTGTCATTAACTCCGTGAACAAATGAAAAATGACTGGGAGACTCGCTGGCTCCCACCAATGACCTTGGGCATTATTAGAATGACCTCTCTTTGGCTTGACCAAAAAACCTTTTTGATACCATTGCTGGAAGTACACACTAGGAATGATGGTGTGTGTGCCAGTTGGGGAGGGGGGCGTTACACCAGGGAAGGGAAGAGAGGCAGACCGAGCAGCCAGCGCTATGTAAACGTATCTCTATCTCCCATTGCCACCGCATAAATACTTAATCAGGGGACACAACCTGAACTGTTTGTGCTCGCTTGCGTCTTGACCCTCTTTAACGACTACGGGGACAATATTTTGGTTTTACACCGCGACGGCTTTAAAGGGAATAGTATCCCGTTGCTGTCGATTTGGGAATTGTGTCACGGTCAGCGGTGTGATAGTATCTGTGTAGCGGAGAGAAAGGGGCAGTCAGGTGTGCCGGTGGGAGGCTCGGCTCATGCGTGATTCCGCGGCCACGCTTTGAAGAGGAGGAGGAAACGCGGCTGGGTTGGGAGAGGTGAAGCGACTTGCCGGAGCTTTCTGTGTGGCACAGGACCAGAAGGAATCGTTGCAGGGTCAGCACCGGTGGGTGGGAGGCCTGCCCACGCAGCAGCACAAGCCACAGCTGGGTCTTTGCTTTGGGATACAAACACATCACAACACTGAGGAAATGGAGGGAGGGAGGGACAGAGGGAGGGAAAGAGTTAGAGACACTCCTTTCAGACATGAGATCATTTGTGGCTTAGCTGAAGTTAGCTTCAAATAAACCTGTCCCTTTCCACCTTAAATGTTGCGACAGTTCCTTTCCAGTTAAGGTGGAACGCTTAAGACTAAGAAGTTAACTAGGTTTCCGACTTGAGAACAATACAGTATCACAAACAAAGCTTTCGTGTCCAAACTGCAGTTTGAACAATGCCTTCATCTATTCCTTTAACACCAGCAATATTTTTATACACTCAACAACACCAGCATTCATTCTGGACATTAAGTGTTTTTTTATGATTTTAAAATGGTCTGTATTGTAAATTAATACTAAAGTCATCTAAACTATGAAAAAATACATATGGAATTATTTAGTAAACAAAAAGTGTTAAACAGACCAGAATATGTTTATATTTTACATTCTTCAACTCTTGCTTAGATGACATCTTTCTTGGCATTTTCTCAGTCAGCTTTATGAGGTAGTCACCTGAATGGCTTTCAGTTAACAGCTGTGTCTTGTCAAGAGTTCATTATTTGCATTTCTTGCCCTCTTAATGTGTTTGAGACATCATTATGTGTCTACTTTGAAAAATGTAAAATCTAAAACATATTTTGGTTTGTTTAACACTTTTACATTTACTACATGATTCCTTATGTGTTCAAAAAATAAATAAAAACATTGAATGAGAAGGTGTGTCCAAACCTTTGACTGGTACTGTAATTCACTAATGTACAACTGTATATCTTTATAAGGTCATGTGACAAAAAGTAATTCAATATGCTTAATTGCTCATCAAATGTTATCATGAATGAAAGATTGAAATAAAGAAAGTGTGGGGGTGTAGGGGGCGCTTAGACACAATATCTTCTCATTCTGAAACCAGTGGGTGGAAGCTGGTAGGGGGTCCAGCAGTAATGATGACATTGTTTCTTCTTTAAGTGTCTGAGATATATTTCAGTCAGTGGAGTGCGGTGTCTCCGTCTTTCCAGGATTTGCAGGGAGGAGTTGGAGCTCTCCAAATCTCCACAGGACGGGGGCACGCTATGTCAAGAGGAAGAAAACCATAAAATGGAAGCACAGGCTTGCATATCCAAGCAAGCATGCACAGACTGCATCCTAAGTATAAAAAAGAAGTGTGGCATTGCCAAACAGACAAAAAGAGCAATAAATGGCTGCAGACGTGCACAACAGTTGGAAGCAAGGAACAGTAGAGTTGAAGATATTGTGTAAAGGAATGGTAGAGTGCAGAGAGAGAGAGAGAGAGAGAGAACAAGTAGACCAGACACGGGAGGTTGTCCCTCGTCCCCTCTTCTGTCATTTGGAAATAAATCTGATGCCCTTTGGACTTTAACTCCGCACAAAAAGGGCATTTTATTATAGGTTATGACGGGAGACAGGAGCGCGGGGAAAATGACAAGTGGAATGGGGAGCGCACTGGATGTTTAGGAGGGAGACCAGAGAGGACCAGAGATTACTTCAAATGATAGCTATAAGCGAGGGATCCTTTGATGCAATCAGCTCTCTAAGTCCAAGGGGCTTTCCATCATCACAGCCCGAGAGAAGCTGCATCTCCGATCTATCGCATTCAGGGGCTCAATTGTAGACCCTCGGCCCTCCTCATCCTTCTATTGATCAGAATTGAGATATCCCTGTGGCATATTTTATGTCTCATACACACGACTCTTTGGAGGTTGAGATACTGAGAGGTTGCAGCAAAATACCCCTGGCATGCATTCAAACTAGTAGCAAAATGATCATTTTCAGTGTTACCTCAAATGTAAAAGAGTCATTTTGAAAATACAAAAGCAAAACATCAATCAACACAGCGTTATTTAGATATTTTTTATCATTTTTACTGTGCAAAAAGTGAGTTATTTCGCTTATTCCACACTTCATTCCTTCACAGTAAAAGGAGTGGTGTGTGTGCACATCCTACATGTGTTTAGTAAAGAAAAACAGCGTGCAGAGATGTAGGTTACCGTTGTTTCACAGTGTGAATTGGAATAAAAGCACTATAGGCACTGCACTGGTATGATGGGCTCAGCTGGAAACATCTGTCTATCTCAGTGTAACCGGCTATGAAATACACTAGCTGAAGGGTTCGCAATGTATTAAAGAAGATGTTGCAAACAGTTAAAGTATAGAATATTATGAAACGAGTATAACAGAAAGGGTTACATTTAATACACAGAGTTGAGGTAATTCAATTGAATACTTCAAGATCCATAATTCACGTCATACAGACATCTGAGTTTGACATACACATACGTGTATATTATATCTTGTTTAAACTAATACGTTTTCATATTTCCTCAGTAAAGACTGTCTCTGGATATTTAGCTCGGTGCTGAAGTCAGGATGTGGTTTTGGTGTGGATGATCGGCGGCGACTGAGCGCGTTTAAAGGCTAAAGTGATCAGAGGGCGGCAGTGGCTGTTTTCCCACCTCTTTATCCCTCCGTCCTCCAGTCATGATTCCCAATTTGTCCTTTATTGAACCTTTGTCTTCACCGCATCTGCTCGCAGTTAATTAAAAGCTGAAGGGGTCAGCGGTGTGACTGTGGGCGCGCACAGTACTGCCCTCTCTCCAGCGGCTCTCCCATTAGCACACTGCACAGGTGTGGCGGAGGGGCTGGACAACAGCTGCTCGGGGACACGACCAGCACCTTTAAGTACAGGAGCGAACACATACACACAAACACATACACACGCATGTAACCACTATTTTGCTTCATGAACGAACAAAAACACAGAAATTGTTTGAAAAACAAAAAATATATATTATTAATACACAAAATATATATTATTAATACACAAAATATTAAAATATAACTATAGGTTATTCTTATTATTATTACTATTACTACTACTACTACTACTATTATTATTATTATTATTATTATTATTAATAATAATAATAATAACAATAATGTATTATTATTATTATTATTATTATTATTTTTATTATTATTATTATTATTATTATTATTATTATTATCACATTTTCTATAGAAAATATAATTAAATAGATTTCTGTATTTTATTGCATTATTAATGCGTTAGACCTGTCTCTTTTAAAGTAAAAACGTACGTTATACATTTATTCTTTAACAAAGAAAATGTTGAGAGTTTACGAAGAGTTAATAGTCAATTAATTAGTCAAAATTAATGTTTTGAGCTTTTTAAAATATAAGCTACAAAAAATGTAAATGTAACTATTTACCATTTGTAAACTGAAGCAAACTGTAGATAATCTATAAAAAGTCCTAACAAGGCTTAATGATATTATACATTTGACATATATATTCTATACACTGTGTGACATTTTTAACGCTGGATGAACTTCTTTGTTTACTGTCATTATCTCTATTAGACGCTCCGTTCTTTCTCTTTTCTCTTTGCTTTCTCATCGTTAAGTTGTAAATGGATGTTTTATGTGTAGTGAGTCGTGTTCTTTGTCCGCTGCAGTGAGATAAAGAAGCGGGACTTTCTTCGTCCTGTGGCTGGAGCGACGCTGACTGAGGAGCCTTTCTCCTTTTAGCACAACCTGACAACCATGACTAAGTCAGGCCGAGCTTAAGTGAACTTTCGCCTATTGGATTTAAATGCTCATGTTTCTAAATCCCATTGACAGTGCAGAATTGAGATATCTGAAAGGCAAACGTCTGACAGCATGAAATGCACGATTGAGATGTGCTTCCCATAAAACCCTTTAGACTGCTGCACTGCGTTGGTCTTCATATCTGTGTGACATCGTCATCACCATCAATCATTATGGCTGTCAATGTAATATTATAATCACAATACCACTCCCACTGTCTTAAAGTGCCAGTTAAAAGTTTGGACACGCCTTCTGGACATATTTTTGTACACTCAACAACACCAGCAATTTTTAGACACTTAATAACATTCATTCTGGACATTAAATGTTTTTTTTTTTATTATTTAAAAATGGTCTGTATTGTAGATTAATACCAAAGTCATCCAAACTAGAATAAATACATATGTAATTATTTAGTAAACAAACAAGTGTTAAACTAACCAGAATATGTTTATATTTTACATTCTTCACAGTAGGCACCTCTTGCTTAGATGGCAGCTTTCTTGGCATTTTCTCAGTCAGTTTTATGAGGTAGTCACCTGGAATGGCTTTCAGTTAACAGCTGTGTCTTGTTTAAGTTTACTACATGATTCCTCATGTGTTCCTTTATAGTCTGGATGACTTCACCATTAATTTACAATGTAGGAAAAAAATAAATAAAAACATTGAATGAGAAGGTGTGCCTTTGACTGGTACTGTGTATTCGATGCTGAAGATCACCTCTTCAGACCACTTTCCTTTCATTAACTCTTTATTGACCACATTGTCATTCAGCCGTTTGTAGTACGCAGCATTTAAAGCTTATTTAATGCTTATCATTACATTAAATGCATGCTGTGTGTGCGTGGAGGGGGTTATGGTGGTGGAGGATTAAAGTAATGGCGTATGGCTGCCATGCCAAAAAAGATAATAATTGAATCGTCCCTCCAATGCTGATTGATAGAGCAGTCAGAAATGGGCTTGGATGACAGAGGCTGCTTTAAAATCAGTGATGGGGACTATTGTCCAAATTTGACCCTCTATTAACACTGCTTCCCAGCATCTGGATCATGTCGCCTGCACCCAGATAGACAGGGCGACAATCGCCCCCACATCCTCTCTCGACCCGTTGTGGCCTGGCACCAAAGACAACACTCTTGTCTCTCCGCTGCTCTAATCTGTACTCTGGTTCCAGAAAGCGTTGTAGATTAATGATCATAGTGAGATGACAGTGTCGGATACTGAGTCACATTGAATATTTTCTTCTCTTTCTCATGATTGTTTAAGCAGTTTTCTCTGCCCCTTCTTCACCACCACCATCTTTTCAGGTGCCATCAGTAATCTCTCTCTCTCTGTCTCTCTCTCTCTCTCTCTCTCTCTCTCTCTCTCTCTCTCTCTCTCTCTCTCTCTCTCTCTCTCTCTCTCTCTCTCTCTCCCCCTCCCTCCCTCCAATTACTATGCCCTCTCTTGTTGCGTTGGTAATATTTTGACTTCTTTATTTTCAGGGCAAATATATATTTTCTATATATAAAAGAAAGTTACCTATAAAAATAAAAGCAACCTATTTCCCCTTCATCTGTAGACTCCAAACAAATAATCCACCCATCTTTTAATTGGAGATGAAAGCCTGGTAAAGAGAATGAAGGGGGAGGGGGAAAAAAGAGAAGGATGACCTTCTGGGTGACAGACATAGGTTGGAGGGTGGCATTTTATTGTGAGCTTCTTGGTGAAAAGGAAGAAAAGGAGAGGACCAGTCAATTTAGCGCGGGGACCAAGAGAGCAAGAGTGTTGCTAAGAGACGGGGGGATGCTGCACAACTTCCATCAGAAGCTGGGCTCTGACCTTATGCAAATGCGGCTCTCCCAAATCTTTTGTGGGCCGAGGCAGCAAATTCCACTCGCTGTGTCACCAATACCTGGCATCGAGCCTCGCCTTTCAGGCCTTTCTCCCCAAAGAGAAAGGAGACGAGCGCTGGGGAAAGAGAAGAAGATGAGCTTTTGCAGAGAGATGGGAGGAAAACACTTTGTTGTTGTTGTTGATGTTGTGTACTTATGTGAGACTTCTTTTATTACAGTAGATGGATTTGTGTGGAAATTTCACCAGCACATAGAGCATTAGACATTAGGTTTATGGAGCGTTCATGATCAACGCATGACTGCAAAATGTCAGCTAGCCCCATAGCTCCCAGTGAGCGACGTGTCCAATGCTAAAAGCACCCACCCGCCCATTACATTCTCAAATTGCATCTCTTCAAACCCTCTAAAAGCTCTATGAAGGCACATTAATGTATCCAAGCAAAGCAGACGCGTACCAGGCTTAGGCAGGCATGCAATAATTTGTGGCATGTTATTAGATCATATCAGAGCAGGGAAAAGGGGGAGCATGCCGAGTATTCATACACTTAATTACCCGTATACAGACTGAAGCTTAGAGCACGATGCATAGTTGCTTCTGAATCATATTAATATGTAATGCGTTTTAAGCATAGAGTTTAAAATAAGTAGCATTATTCTGTCTGGGACGCCATTATTATCATTGACAATTTTTTAAGTTGTAGTTATAAAGGCTGGAAATATTACAATGCTTTCCTTAAATCCAAATCCTATTGCTGTCCAGAAAATAAATACAGTACCAGTTAAAAGTTTAATTTTTTTTTATTTTATTTTTATACATTGTAAATGAATACTGAAGTCATCTAGTCTATGAATTAACACATAAGGAATAATGTAGTAAACTTAAAAGTGTTAAGCAAACCAAAATGTTTTAGATTTTAGATTCTTCAAAGTAGACACACAACTGATGTCTCAAACACATTAAGAGGCAAGAAATGCAAGTCATGAACTCTTGACAAGACACAGCTGTTAACTGAAAGCCATTCCAGGTGACTACCTCATAAAGCTGACTGAGAAAATGCCAAGAAAGCTGCCATCTAAACAAGAGGTGCCTACTTTGAAGAATGTAAAATATAAAACATATTCTGGTTTGTTTAACACTTGTTTGTTATAATAATAATAATAATAATAATTTCATATGTATTTTTTCATAGTTTGGATGACTTTTTAAATAATGACAAAAAACAATGAGATAATGAAAAAAACTTGACTGGTATTGTAAATAAAATCATACATCAACAACATTTCAGGAGAAAAATTAAGTGATCTAAAATTTGAAATGAAGCTAATTAAGCAAATTTTTATTCCAAACAATTCTGGACCATTAGTATTGGCCCATTGTACATTGTAAACACCAACAATGAAAATAATAAGTCAGCGGAGTAAACAGAGCTTGAAAATATACTCAAAAGTTACTAAAATTCTCAACAATTCCTCACTTTGAGTCGTGATAACTGTTCTGAGAAACCAAAACTGATATATTTCAATTTAATAAAGTTCCAGCTGCAATTTATAAAAAGAGCCCATATTTATTAACTGACACTTAAATACAGATTGAACAGTTAAACCTCTCAAGATTCTTAGAAGTTTTGTTGGATTCTGTTAATTAACTGTTTTTCATGTCTTATCTTCAAATAAAGTTACATTTGGGTAATAACGCAATCTCCATGTTAAATATTAGGTTTGGGTGCATTTTCACAGGTATTTATTATATTAACCAAGATAGTGATTTGTATTGTGGTTTACCTGGGGCAGCCTATAGAGATAACATAATATAAAAATAATTCATTAAAAAATATTAAAATAATTACATAAAAAATATTCATTTGCTTTTTCATGTCAACCAGTTTCCTGGATTAAAAAAAAAAGATTTAACTTATTCTTTAATATGGATGGCAATATTGTCCACAAGATGTAAAAAATTATGAAAGATGTGTGGATTTGATGCACCAGTGTTGTGCATTTTTATCATCTGTTTGCAACTGAAATTGCCAGTGAACTCATTTAAAATGAGGGCTTTACTTTTTCCTTTTTATAATTGCAAAGGCATTGTGTTGCCAGAGACCTGGCAGAGTTCAAATCTTTGGAGTTTAATATTTTAGAGGTCAGTTGATGAATGGGTTTGAAGATGAAGCCTTTTTATCTGAGGGAATGATAATGCATTTTTGTTATGAAAAACCATGTGTCTCATAGGAAGCCTAAAATGGATGATTATGGTCATTAATTATATTTTAATTTCAAAACTAAGGCAGTCAAATAGCACAACAGTGTACCTTAATGCATGTTCAGGTGCAGAGATGATTATTGCTGCCTTCTGACAGAAACATCATATATTGTGTTTCCCCTCAGGCCAGCAAGTTTCTCCAGGCTGCTTTCTCTTGCAAACTAGCACACACACACACACACACACACACACACACACACACACACACACACACACACACACACACACACACACACACACTATTCCACACTGGCATGCAGGTTTATTGCTTTATTTTTGACATGTATCCACACACATCACAAACAAGCTACACCCCTCCCCAACTGTAAAGACCTTCTGCCTGGCCAACAAAGCCCCAGAGACCACTGCAGGCAGCTCATCACACAGGACATGGCTGTGAAAGCCGTCAGCCAGGGCATGAGGAAACACACTAAGACTGTTTATTTGTCTGTTGCAAAATGAAATGTTAATGCAAAAGAACCTTCCAGATAGAAGAAAGGAAAACAGAAAGAAAGAATTGGATAACACTGCACAAAATAATATCTAAACAATTGAAATATTGTACATCTGACCAATATATCTAAGACAGTAGAGTGTAGGAAGGACAGTTCTGCTCCTGTCACTATTTTTTTTTTCAGATGTTTAGATACATTGCATCTACAGCATACAGAAACCATAAAACATGAAAGCTCAATAGAAATTAGTTTATTTCAGATTGTTCCATATGTTTGTGTGCACCTGCTTTTAATATGTTCCTCAAAAGTTACTATAATGAAGGTCTCAACTCCCCCACATGACAAAGACATCATGTCATATTACAGTGAAAAGCATTATGGTACAGTGTGGAGTGAAATGCTTTGGTGACTTATTAGATATTCAGTGGAACCTCAGTTTCATTCATTCATCCATTCTAAAGTGCCAGATAATAACAGAAACAAATAATAACTGAAGCAAAATTTCCCAAGAAATGATGTACGATAAATCCAATTAATCTGTTCCAGATACTCCAAAATATTAACAAAAATACATTTTACATAGAATAACTATAGTTTTACATACAGAACACAATGATAAATAAATACAAAAGACTAATGAAATGGATAAATGAACATTTAACATCACTCTTAAAGGTTTATGTTCTGTTTTAGAGCATGCTGGGGTGGTCCAGCCAGCAGCCTTTGTTTTGTACACCCATTCTAGGGGTTCTTGACTGCTATTTGATTTTGCACCTGTTTTCAGGCAGTAGCACTGTGTGCTGTCGCTTTAGTGTGACATATTTATTTTATTTTGAGCATTATCAATGAGAAACAAAGTCAGAGAAACAAGAAGAAACAAAGCCAGAGAAATAACAAGAAACAAAGCCAGAATGAACTATGAAGGCCTGGGTGAGTAAGAAACGCCTGGCTGGGATGTTTTGTGGAGAGTTCAGTGGGCAAACAAAAGAAAACATAGTGGATGAATGATAACTGGGACAAAATTTCTACGAAGTCGACAATAACCAAATTGTAGGTTCCACTGTATATGTAACAACATCATACACAACACATATATATTAGATATATATGGCAACATTGGCTTTATGTAGTGGAAAGCTGAAAATGATAATATTAATACATAAAAGTGTATATATAGTATGTCTAGTTTGTATTTGACAGTAGTACAAAGTGTGCAGGCAGTACCAGAGAGGAATGTTCATTTTACTTTATACACAGTAAATCTGCCAGTGTTAAATCAACACTATTAGAGTTAAATTAACACTGAGGGTGTCAAAATGTATCACTCTCAGTGTTAATTTAACTCCAATAGTGTTGATTTAACACTGGCAGATTTACTGTGTATTAATGACAGTAGTCCTACTGATGGTGCATGTTTTTTTTAGATCTCACTCAGTAATGTAGCTTTCAGGTTGATCAGCTTTTCTAAAAAGTCAATTTTTATCAACATTCATAACCAAACATCTAAAATAACATGTAACATCTAATGAATGACAATATTCTAGAAATGTCATTCATGAAATTTCACTTGTTCTTTCTTAACCAAACTCTGAAGGAAATTACAGAATGACCTGTCAAAGGGCTTTAACTATAATCAATATATCCTACAGTTAAATCTAAAAAACTCAGCCTAGGCACATGCTTTTATTTATCCACTGATATATATTCATTAGTCATTTCCTTTGCTAATTTTATTTGCTCTATGTTATTTACCTTTGTCATTTGGTGCTGAATTGAGGAGTATGGGTTCCCTCATTCTGACTTGCTTCTTGTCAGTTTCATTCTCTTGTTCTTAGGGAGCTTTTCTTGCCACTGTTGGCTCTGGCTTGTTGGGGTTTGGACCCAAATTCTGTTTGTAAAGTTGATTTTCTGTGAAACTGCTTTGTTGTGAAATGTACTATACTTTTAAATTTAAAATGTTTACTACTTAATACATTTATAGATTATAATCTACAATTTGAGCTCAAACACTTTAACGTGAGAGCAGTGCTCTCCTGATCTTTAAAATCCTTTGTTGCCTTTACATTCATTGACAAATAACCCTAAATATAACACTATCCAAAGATTAGAAATTTGTTTATAAAAATATGAAAGTTTATGACTTTTTTATTAAACATTGCCTCATAGTTATGGATGTAGTGATGTTTGCTGTCATAGGCAAAATATTGAGTCCCCTACATCCTAGTTATTCATTTAAAATTGTAGTTTTTTAGTGTAGTATCATTTAGTTTTAAGGATGCATTATTAGATTCAGTGTCCTTTTAATTGTTATTATAAAGCATATTTTTAATTTTGTTTTAGTTTTTAGTGCTATGATAAAACTGTGATAGCAATTATTTGATAAAGGTGGGTAAAAACTATTGCTTGAACAATTAGATCAACACAACAGACTATTTATTTTCAAAACACAATTCATGTATTCTCATAAACTGCTTCTCCACATTGTATTATAACAATACTAACTGGCAAAGAGTGATCTGTAATTGCATTATCACAACATGAAGTATTCCATTACAAATATATTAGGGGACATCTATCTATCCATCCATCCATCAATCCATCCGTCTAAATACCTACCTACCTATCTAATCCACTGTCATTTCATATGAAGGTTTTGGCAGGGGTCATAAATGGTTGTATACTTTTGCCTTGTGCAAAGATGACACATGCATATTTATGTGTTATTTCTGTGACTACTTCCAGTACAAAAATCATATTTGTAGAAACATCAACTGCCAGAGAGTCATTGTGAAATCATTTGTTTTAAAATGACCTTATTCACCTGTAGAATCTCACCTTATATTGTAAGATAAATCTATTATTAAACTTATTAGACATTTTTGCTTATTTAAATAATTCACTGAATGTTTTCCTTATTTCATGAAACCATGCTCTTTCTATGTTTCCCTATATTTTTGCTGATTTTGCTTGTTTGAAGCATAGTTTCTTGAAATAAGCAAATAAGCAATATCTGCTGCTGGGGAAAAACATTTATGTTGATTACCATGAATACATGTTACAATGTCTAGAAATAAGATGAATAATCCTTTAACAAATTTTTTTAAATGTTCCAACAGAATTACCAAAAATAGTAGATGCAATGACTAAACTTAAGATATTCTTTCACTCACAAAGACATCTTTTTTTATTGTGGCAGAAGGTTGGAGTAGTAGAATGTTAAATAGTGACAGCCAAAGGGTTTGTAGGGGTTACAACCTCTTGAAGGGGCTGTATCGGGTTGTATCAGGTTATCTGAAGTGCTTGCTGATAATGCCTTTCACACATGCCTTGTTTGATCCCTTTCACTGGCTGAGAGAGTGACTTAATCAATACTAGAAGTGGATCAGTGCTATGGGGTTACTGTATGGGCAGCTTGCCGGCAGCTAACCCACATTCAGAAGCCAGCTAATTGAGCTTTGTCATTTCACCGGGTCAACCTGAAAATAGCACATCCATTCATCAACCTTTATCTGTAGCACAGACCTGTCTTCATACAGCTGTTCTCACTGCATCTGCCACACACTGCCCTCATATTCCATCACCTGCATACCATTCCATGCATTGAAGGGGAATTCCACTCAAAATGCAGCATTTGCATTATGAATAGGGTATGTCAGTACTTAACAACACATCTTACTTTTTGTATATGCGCAAAACATTAACCTCAAAGATGGTAACATAGTTATTTACTTCAGAAACAAAACATCATGGCATGTTTTCTCTTTTACTCACTCACAAATACATTTGACACAAAAACATTCACAATTATCCATGCTTATAAAAGGAAAGTATAAATGCAATAATGTTAGAATATATCTACAAATAAATCATGTAATCAATTTTATGTACATGCAATAAGAGATTAAAGACATTCAGGTAAATAAAGCAAGTAAGTACATTGCTGAAAAGATCCATTACAATCCATTCATTTTTGGAGTGGACATTTTTGTCAAAGTATTAATATTCCATGTAATAATTCAGATTTAACTGATTTCTGTTAAATCACCACATATTTTCTGTGTTCATATCATGAGAACAAGTCTGCATGACAAAATGTCAATCAGTTCTGTAGCAGTTCCATGTGATCTGATAATCCAGTCTAAAAGTACCCAGAAAATTACATCTTTTTTTAGTTGCTCTTGGAAATTCTTATTTAGATTGATGAGATAACCTGATAAGGTAAAATGAATATAGGAACATTAAGAAATGTGAACAAGCAGATAAAAATGAATAGATACATGCTGTATGTTTTATATTTTAACTAGAGGATGAAAGAAGGAGGTAGATAGGTAGGAGAGAGAGAGAGAGAGAGAGAGAGAGAGAGAGAGAGAGAGAGAGAGAGAAAGAGAGAGATTATCATAATGCCTGCATGATGGTCTCAGAGACTGATACACCATCGATGTTCAAAGCTAACCTTGTCAATAGTGCTCACAGTGGGAATGGGGCTATAATAGCACTCCCTTCATTCTGCATTGATATCATATAATCCAGTGTGTCCGCTTGCACTATCATATTTATTTAACCTGCTGAGGAGTGCAAGCAGTTGGGGACAGTGTCCCTGCTGCTAAGGAGCACACACATTACACAGTGTTCCTGTCTATTCCTATTGATTACTCCCGGCCCACCGCTCTACCGACCATAATTTAACACAGCAGGATCTGGACTAAATACTGGAACTCAAACATTCCATCTACACTTCAAGAGACACAGAAACAATTGACAAGAAAGAGAAAGTGCAGCACCTTTCTTAATGGAATCTGAAAGGGGGTTGTTCCCCTCCTTTCCTGCTTCATGCTTTATTTCCCACTCTGGCCTGGCTTGTGCTGCCATGCCTGTATATTGCTGACTGGGCAAGGATGACATGTAAGGGGTCTCTATCAGCTGTAGAGCAGCTTTTTTAAAGGCTGGCTATAGCAACTTGGGAAATGTAAGCAGGGGTATGCAAATTGACCCTGTCATAATAAAACCATGTAACTCCAGATTTGGACATATTATGGGAGGACCTAATTCAGAAAAAAGAATTATGCTTGGAACAGTTGAGAGCAAAAAAAGAAAAGGAAGATATATGGATACTATCAGAGAAATCATCACCCTTTAATTACCTTTATGAATGTATAGATTCAACTTTGTCATTAACACATGTACAAGTACAAGGCAACACAATGTAGTTTAGCATCTATACAGGTTGAATAGAAAATACTGTAAACATGATATACAGATGGAATAATTTACAAGTTACAATGAAAGATTTGGATATGTATATATTAAAGATATATACAGAATATGTAGAAACTATGATAGTATAATATACAGTTTATGTGCACTGTAACAAATGATACAGAAAAATGTAGTTTAGTCAACTTGAATACAGATGTGTAAGTATTAACAGAGTTTAGTAAGGAGACAGCTCTGGAGAAAAAGCTGTTCCTCAATCTGCTTGTCCTGGTCCGGAGGCTCCTGAAGCACCTGCCAGAGGACAGAGTCAAACAGACTATGAGCAGGGTGGGAGGAGTCTTTAAGAATGCTATGAGCTTGATGCAGACAGCGTTTCTTCTGGATGTCCTCAATTGATGGAAGTGGAATCCCTGTGATCTTCTGGGCTGTTTTCACCACTCATTGTAGTGACTTGCGGTCTGCGATAGCGCAGTTTTAATTCCAGACTGTAATACAGCTGGACAGGACACTCTCAATCATCGAGCGATAGAAGTTTACTAAGATGACAGGTGTTGTCTCCTTAGAGTCCGTCAGAAAAAGAGGTGCTGATAGATAGATAGATAGATAGATAGATAGATAGATAGATAACAAGGAGCATGAATATAACAAGTAGTGTCAGCAGTATCTTAGGAGATGTTTATATACTGTGATATGATGTGATTCAGCATAGTTCAGAAAGCAGTAGAGCAGTACTGTCTTTGTGGTAAGGAGACCCATTGTAGAGCCTTATTGCAGTGTGTAAGAATGACCTCAGGTGGTGCTCTTCAACACAGTGCAGTTGTATCACTCATTTATGAAGAACTTGGACTTACTGCACATAAACTACTTACAATAAATTCAGATTATTTAAATATACATTGCAGATGTTTTATTTTCTGATATATAAAAGCCATGTACATATGTTCATTTTTTTAAATTTTCTATGTCATTTAACTATAGCAACTTACATTATGTGAATATTTTACAATGACTAGACCAACCAAAACACTCCAACATTTTTTTGGAATAATCTCTGGTTAAACTGATTTACATTACAAGTCCTGAATGTGTAAAGTTAGCATTTTGGAGGCATTATGTTAGCATTAGATTTTTTTAAGATGGTATGTAAACAGCTATTACTGTATGTAAACCTAATATGTATTTATTTATCTATCTAGATTAGGTTATATTTGATTAAAGTTTTTGCCAATGTGATTTATTCCATATGTGCAGTGAAACACACACACACACACACACACACACACACACACACACACACACACACTAGTGAACACACTAGGCTGTCTGAACATGTGCTTGAAGCAGTGAGCAGCCCTGTGCCCTGGAAGCAGTTGAGGGTTAAGTACCTTGCACGTCATGACCTGCCCGGGGATCGGATTGGCAACCTTCTGGTCACAAAACAGGATCCCTAACCACCAGCCCATGCCTGACCGACCATCCATCCATCCATCCATCCATCCATCCATCCATCCATCTGTCTGCCCTTCCTTCCATCTATCCACTCAGCAATATAATATTAGCTCCGCTGTTAAGTTACATTGTGATGTACTTTTCAGAAAACCACAAACTTCAAAAAATTGTTGTAAAACACATCTTCTTACAGGGTCTAGTATGATTAACTTTATTTATCTACTTAGGTTTTATTTGAATGAGGTCATTTGAAAATACATTTGTCTGTTTAGAAACTCATGCATGAATACCTAATCACCACTCAAGATCTGAAATTGGTCAAATAGGTAGACCTTTCCTTCTTCAGTTTCCCAGTAACTCTTAAAAATAGCATGTTTGGATAAATTTTAAGTCCACCACCACTGTTGCACAATGTGAATGCCAAGAATGACAAATATAAGAGAAAAAAAAATCATATCTTCTTTCATTAATGGATAATGAAACACCCTGAGCAGGAGTAGAAAAGTAAAGCCATTGTTATGGCCCCTTGTGTTGTTGTTCAAACACTCTAATCCTAACCTACTGAATAATCACTTTTTATTGTTTAACTTATCATTCCCTGTAAACTGACTGACTGATACGGCACAAACCAGAGGGCAGAAATTCTATAAAGGTGCACTTAGGGGCAGGCACCTTTTGATTTCCAGCTCTAACCCAGACGGCAACGTTTTGTAGATCATTCACAGACTTTGTATGGCGGAGATAACATATAACACCACAGAGTAGCAGATTTGCCACTTAAGTTCAGTTAGTGCATATCAATGCTGGGGAAAAGAGAGCCTGGGTCATGTTTGACGGTTGGCGGCAGCTGTTTGCTTTTCTCTGTCGCCAGTGAGAGTAATGTGTTGGCAAGACAGAAAAGGTTTCAGTCAGAAAACAAGACCAAGGGCACGGAGGATAACCTCTGACATAGTGCAGGGGAGGGAAAGGTTTGACATGGCACAGAACTTAGAAATATGCAGATTTTGTTGTTGCAAGGATTGGGACTATATTTAAAGGACCTTTAGTACATGAAATATGCCCAGCCATTTCTGCTTTAATTTCATTTTTTCCTGGAGCAGGAAGGATATAGTGTTTGTACATGGTAAATATGTAGTTTACTCACTACAGCCAATGATACACCACATTATACAGTGGAAGACCTGCATCCTGACATTCTCCAGAATATCTCCACTGATGACTTAAGGCAGAAGATGCTACCATTAATCTCCTTTTTTAATTAGCTGAAGGAAAGATCACACAAAAGGTTGCCAAATCTTTCAAACAGAGGCCCCTCCGTGTGGCTCCCACAAATTCAGGCAATGATCAAACTTGCATGTTTGTAATGAAAAGATTTTGATGTGAGGCTAGCCCAGCTCTGCTTTTTTAAAGCTGAAATGAGCATTGGTGGGGATTAATATGCATTAATTAAATTGACTGTTTGCTTTAATGAGGAGTAAAGGATTTGATGTTAATGCTGGTGATCTCATGGAGGCTTCAATCCACTTAATTAACTGTGTTTTTGCAACAAACTAAAATAATCAATGGAAAAGATATTTCATTACTACTAAGTTATTACCACCAGCCTAAAAGCCACAAGTAATTAAAATAATATAGTTTTAAAAGGAACAGTGTGGTAATTGAGGGGAATATAACGAATCATATCCCTTTATCCCTCACTAAGTCATGCCTTCTAAAAACATCCTCATATTATCTCGATATAGATTACACTGCTGAGTTTACACTTGCTGCATTCTTCCTTCAATAAACATTCAGATGATTTTAGGCCTTACAGAAATTTCCCAGAATATTCACAGAGAAAGAAAACTAGAGTAAGCAGCTGATTCAGAGATATGAAGAATGTCACATTATGCCTATTTAAAAATCTCTAAATGACAATTGTACAAACCGGATTCCAAAAAAGTTGGGACACTATACAAATTGTGAATAAAAGCTGAATGCAATGATGTGGAGATGCCAACATATAATATTTTATTCAGAATAGAACACAAATCACAGA